>PVKA01027733.1:0-30193 GCA_004027165.1 Ctenomys sociabilis | reverse complement strand
GAGAGAGAGAGAGAGAGAGAGAGAGAGAGAGAGAGAGAGAGAGAGAGAGAGAGAGAGAGAGAGAGTCTATTATCTGGGTGGAGGGCGGTAAAGGGAAGTTGTACCTGCATCATGGCACTTTTAACACACTAGCTCCAGCATATAGGGCATCTTGAGAAAAGATCAGGCTCCCTGAGACGGCCGGACCTCTGTAGCCTACCTGATTGAATAAGCTTCCAATCAGTCTACTCTCCCCACCAATAAAAGGAACACAGTGAGTGCAACATTTAAAAATCAGGGCTTCAGAGAAACTGGACTCCAGAATGTAGCATGAGAGAGGATATGGGTAGGATCTCAAAGATCTGGAAACAGTCATGCCAATTAATACAGAATCCAAGAGCTGAAATGCCAGGAACCCAACAGCTATACAAGTGAACATCATCTGGGAATGCAGAAGTTCTTCAGAACTGCAATCGGAGCACAGAAAAAACTGGCCCAGTGGCACAAGTGACAACATCTAGGAGTTGTAGGACCAATTAGATACTGAAATCTGAGTGCTGAGAAAACTTTCTCTGATTCTTGCATAAGCAAACAGTATTTGTGAGCAGCAGGACTCTGGTGAAGAAGAGGCCAGATGGACTCAGCCATCCCTTCCCCACACATGAGGAGTGGTGAGCTTACAGGACAGTGTGCTGTCCATGCACAAAGGCAGGTGCCAGTGGAGGGAAAACATACTGCCAGCCACAGAGTCTGCCCTACGGGAAAGGAGTCAGGAGTAAGAGGGACCAGGCAGAAGTGAAGGGAGAACTGGGCCCTATGCCAATTACAATGCATCCTCCCCTTGTCAAATGAACAGAAGTAGTCAGACTTTGGAACCAAGACAGAGATGTACAGCTAGCTACTCCCAGATCACAGAGAGACACCCATTGCAAAAGCTCTCTTTCCTCACAGACAGACAATTAAGCCAACCCTGGGAGTAAGGACAAGCTTAGATCAACAAGAGACTGCAAGATAAACAAGACTGAGGATTTTTTTTCATTTTGTGGTTTTGCAACTGTATAAGAAAGTTTTTGGTGACTATTTTTAAAGGTTTTCCTTCTTCTCTCCCTTTCTGTCTTTTATTTTTCCCCTTTCCTAATTTTGCCTCTTCTCATTTTGATTCCCTTATATTCCCTCTTTTCACTCCTTTCATCTGCCATATAAATGAGAAAAGTCCACATATGTATAAAAAAGAATAAGAAGTAACCAATGCTTTAGCTAAACAGTACCTTGCATGGACAGGTCAAAGGAACCCTTATTAAAATCATACATAAAGGAACCAAACATAAACCAACATAGTAGCAGGTTTGAAAATCTCTAAGCTTCCCTCACTCTGCATTCCACTTCCTTCCCTCTGCATTCCTTTTTCCAATACCATACATATTCTTTCCAACCCCTTCCACATAAGCCCTTGATATCAGCAATACAAAGAATTGCAAGAGATTGTGATCTCCTATCTGATTATATGTGGTTGGTATTTCTTTTCATTCCCTGTCTATTGACTTACCGCTTTCCTTTTTATTTACCTTTTTCATTTCCTCTCCCCCTACTTGGTAGTATAACTGCCAACAGTTGTAATACATATGGCACATAGATAAAAGGGTGAAATTGCAAAACAAGTATTTATGTGCATGATTACTGTATGATAGGATAATAGGCTAATGAGGTAATAACCCACAAAGAATTATCCTAACATGGTAATGCAGTCTACTCCTATTAAACTGCATAAACAAAAGAGATAGGTATTTGTAAACAAGGTAAACAAATCTAAGATGCTATCAGTAGAAAGTAGGCATGGTAAGGATCTCCATATCAGCAACAAGGTCTTTCCATTCTGATCATTAACATTCAAGTGTGTGTACATGCGCACAGGTGCTTACAGAGAGAGAGAGAGAGAGAGAGAGAGAGAGAGAGAGAGAGAGAGAGAGAATACAAAACAAAATGCCTTCAAAAACTCTCAACTCTCCCAAAGCAAGTTTAAGGGGCCTTGATGGGAAGGAACTTCAGAAATCAAATGATCAAATTATAAAACATGATAAGAGAAGAAACAAGCTCAGCAAGTGCAAAGATGATATAACTAAGCAAATAACAGAAGCATCAAACTAATCAGTGAGTTTAAATAATATAAAAATATACAACCAAAACGAGTAAAAACAAACAATTTAACAAAGGAGTAGAGTCCATGAGACACATTAAAAAGAATACCAACAGATAGAAAATTCTATTAAAAGTACAGCAGCAGAAATGATCACTGAGAAGACAGAATCAGATAATACATGAGACCATATACTCAGGCATACCCTAAAAACAGCAAGAGGAGAAAAGACACAGATATCAAAGCTACTAGATGATGCAAAGAAAACCAACTCAGGACAAACAGGGCTGGCATTAAAACTTTTTATAGAAATTATAGCAGAAATATTTCAAAATTTGGAAAAAGAAAGCAAAATACAAGTAATCAAGGCATATAGCCACGACCATGAGATGGTTTCTCCATAACACACTATCATCAAAATATAAAAAGTACAACACAAGGACAAAATTTTCAAAGCTTCTAGACAAAAAGAAACATGAAAATCACTTATAAAAATAAACCTGGTAGGATCACAACAGTCTTCTCATCCTAAACCTCAAAGGTCAGGAGAGCTTGGAGTGAAGTGTTTCAAACCTTCCATCCTCCCAAATACACAAATTTTCACTCAGACTATCTTTCAAAATTGATGAAGAGATAAAGATTTCCTACATAAAAAGCACATTACAATGCATAACCACAAAAGCAGCATTAAAAAAAAAAAACCTCTCAGGAATATCTAGACAAAAATAATGAAGCCTATAATGCCAAAAATTCTGATGGCCAAAAAGATAAAATAGGGAGAGCAGTTAAAAAGAAAAACACAAGAATCAGTAACAGAAAAAGAAAGTAATACAGGTCTCAGTCAATACCATTCAGTAATGTGAACAGTCTCAACTCCCCAGTTGAAAGAAATAGACTGGCAGACTGGAATAAAAGCAATTATTTGCTGCATACAAAGGGCACATTTAATTATGAAATAATTTCATAATTATTCATAAAATCAAAGGTAGAGAACAATCTTACATGCAGCAGGAGCCTGAAAGTAAGGAGTGGCTTCACTTTCAGGTAAAGTAGATTTCAAGCCAAAACTGTTAAAAGCAAAAGGACATCACTCCATGTAGATTAAGGAAATATTCTCTCTATCCTACCTACCTATCAAATATTGGCATCCTTACATTCATAAAATAAATACTGATAGACATAAAAATAGAGAGAAACACAGGCACTGTCATTACAGAGAACCATGATATCCCTTTCAAAAACAGACAATTAGACAAAAAATCAGCAAAGAAATATCACAGGATGTCTACATTGTCAAATAGACTCAATAGATAATTACCCTATAGTGTCAGAATATAGTCTTATCCTTTACTAGCCATAAGGCTTGCTTAAATAAATAAAATAATTCAAATTGCCTCATGCATATTATCATATCATAATGCAATGAAACTAGAAGTCAGTCGCCACAAAACACCTCAGACTTTTTTTTTTTTTTTTTTTTTTTTTTGCTCTGGTTGCCTTAAGTGCAGGTAAGGCAGGTGGAGCTGCTGGGGATTGAACCTCAGTATCCTTGCCTGACTGTGTTTATATAGGCAGGCACTTAAACAACTAGGTAGCTAGCAGGCCCCCTAACTAACCAGTTGGCCCCCCCCTTAGACATTTTTGAAACAACTAAGGGTTTAAAAATATACTATTTATAATAAATGGTTCATAGAAGGCAACAAGAAAATAATTAAACAGTGCCTACAACCAAAGGATAAAAATATACCAGAACCAACAGAAGAGAATTACATTCTGTGAATGCCCACATTATTAAAAAAATGAGTTCAAGTTCCTAACCTAATGATGCACCTCAAGATCCTAATGATGCACAATCCAAATCCAAAGCTCATTACCTCATCCCATTAAAACAAAGACAATCTGTAGGAAGACAAAATATGTTTTTTTTTTCAATAAACTTCACAAGGAATACCATCAAGAATCAACAGATAGGACTACATCAAATTGAAAGGTTTGTGCATGGCAAACAAAACAACCAAAAGGGTGCAAAGACAAATGACAGAATGGGGATGGAAATATCTTCTAGCTATTTCTCAGAATGAGGTCTAATATCTAAAATATTGAAGAACCCAAAAATTAGATCCCTAAGAATAAAAAGCAATCAAAAAATGAGCAATTTTAATGAACAGAAACCTTCAGAAATGGCCAGTAAAATCAGAAAAACACGTTCCACATGCATTTTCATGAGAAAAATGCAAGTAATAACATCACTAAGATTGCATCTTACCCCAGGAAAAATAGCTGTCACCAAGAAATCAAATATTAACAAGTGCTAGGGAGTTTGATGGGAGAAAGGATCTCTTCTACATTGTTGATGACAGTGTCAACCAGTACACTCACTATAGAAATCAGTATGAAGACTTTTCAAAAACTATAAGTAAAAATTTTATTTAACCTACCTATTTCCAGTATAAGCATCTCCACCAAAAGAGTTAAAGGTACATGACAGTGATACAGGTACCTAGAATTATAGCAGCACAATTTATAAGAGCTAAATTCTGGGAGTGTAGAGAAGCTGATAAAATTATGGTATTTCTTTTAGTTGTCCAACAAGGGTAAATGTGAATCATTTATAGAAAAATGGATATACACTCAGACCATAATCCTAAGTGAAATAAATCAGAAACATAAGCTTAAATATCATATGATTTCTGTCATATAAGAAACTTAAAATATTCATAATATAAAGAGTAAAATAAAGGATGGGTAATAAGAAACATGAAATCCATTTGCACATGGGAAAGAGATACAGAGACGGAATGAGAAGATAGGAAAGATGAACGGGAAATAAAAAGAATTAAGGTATATATGTCAACTTCCCAAGATGAATGCAATCATTATATACTTCAAACACATACTAGTAAATTATATAACTAATTTTCTAGTACTGAAATTATACCCAAATGGCATTAAAACAAAGCTTTCTATCAAATCTACATGACTATTTGTGATCATTCTGTAACATATTTCTCTTGCTTTAGACTCCTAAATTTTCGAGATACCTTTGTTACACTAATTTAGGTTTTCCAAATTAACACTTTTCTATAGGCATTAGCTCACTTTTGTGTTTGATTTACTTCCTAAATTGGTTTAATCTTGAAATCCAATGAGAGTATTAAATCTGCAAACTCCAACATGAAAAATATTTAATGATTGATAAATAGTACCTTCTTGCATTTAGGAATGCTTTTATATATATATTTTTAAAGAGGAGTGGCAGGGCAAAAGATTCTTGGAGTTCTTCTATGCTTCAAAAAATTCAAATCTGAGATGAAAATGTTTATATAAAATTTTATATAACTTAACTCAACATCACAATGTCAGCACGTTATGTACCACATGGACCTTCAATGGTAATAAACCTAGCAGTGGGTAGGTAGAAGCATCCACTTTAAGCATAATGTTCCCCCAAAAAGGAACATTCTAATGATTCAGCAATTGCTATTCCAGTTTGACCCTGGAAATAAGCAGGGATATGACCAATCATCTGTATCATTATCTATTAATCTTTTCATTTTTATTAGCAAACACTGAATAATTAAATAATGTATAATTATTAAAAATTACACTATTAAATTACGTTGAATTTTGCAAAAATAATTTATAAAAGAACATATTGCATTTCTTAATCTAAATATAGGTGTGATGGGTGATTATTAATTTGCTGTCCAGGTATATATATCCATATTCCTCCATTTCACTCCTAGAATCTACCTCCTGCAATCTGAAACATGTGTATGTAGTAAACTTCAAATGTATGAATTATGTAATCACAGATATATAAAGAGCTGTTATTCAAGTTGTACATCTTGTGTAAACTATGTATGCTAATGTTACAGGCAGCATCGTTAGATAGAAATATTTTTTAGGCAGTCAGTTAGGGCCAGGCCCTAGAAAGAAATAATAACAGGGAACAAGATATCTGCAACTCTGAGGAGGAATGGAGGCTCCTGCTGTGAACCAGACCTAAAGGCCAAACAGATGCTAAAAGAGTAATACCAGAAACTGATATTCTAAATAGGTAGTGATCACCTGAAAAGACCGAAGTGAGTTACTAGCCCAACCCCTAAGGGGAAGAGACCCTGTCCCCTATTCATGCCAGCTTACTAGCTCAACCGGTGAGGAGAAGAGACCTTGTCCCCATTCATGCCCGATTACTATGTGCCTCGCTTCCCCATTTGGCCCTGGGCCTGATCAAATTTCCTCAACAATGGTGCTTGTAATCCCATTGGTTGACTATAGTTTTGTCCCACCCCACATCCACCTAAGGAAGACCATTTCTCTACCTTAGTCCCACATGGTTTTGCCCTATAAAAATACTCGGAAAGAGGCAGCTTCTTGGGCAACCCGCTCGGGCCCCCCTTCTGTCCCTCTAGGACAGAAGCTTTTCTATCCAATAAGGTTTTTCCTCAACCTCCGTTGGTTCGTAAAATTCATTCTTTGGTTTTAGAGAACACGAACTCATCAAGGTCAGGTTGGGAGTTTTACTTCCCTGTATCATTATCATACTGTTAAAACTTTTAAAAAAATATGAAATCCTTTGAAAGGAATGTACTAGTGAAAGTATTTCTATTCTTTATGCCAAATAGATACTTTGAAAAACTGTAATATTTTGTATCACTTAAAAATATAATTGTTTTGACATACCTGGCTCAAGTTACCTCTGATATATGGACAGTTACCATGAAAGGACCTTATAAGACTAAAAAGAAATTTCTAACTGTGCAAAAGTCAAAGTTAATACAGTGCTTGAAGTCAAATTTTATTCAGAAAAGGTCATCATAATGCAATGTAAACATTTAATGTAAGCAATGGTTTAGTAAATAAAGATTAAAAATATGTATTTATGTGTTCATTTGAATAGGAACATCTTTGAAGTCCCTCTAGTCAAAACATATTTTCCCTTGTACTGGAAAATTATTGAGATGAGATGCTCCTCAGGTGCTGATAGTTTTAAATGCAAAGAGCAGATGTGCTCAGATGTTCAAAAGTGTTAGCACACTGCAGAAGACAGTGTTGAGTGTCACTTAGATCTCAAGATTGTATTTGTAATAGACTAATAGACCAGAGATCTATGCATTAAACAGTATTATTCAAGTTGCCCCAATAGCACTACTAAAGGCTCTTCATGCTATGAGGAGAGTTTTTTGGGAAATAAAATTACATTAAGTACAATAAAACAAAGATACTAACCAGAACAGCTATCTGATGAGATACAAGTCAAAATGAGTAACTAAACAAAATCTTCTCTTATTTCTGAAACTGAATTATCTGATTTTTTATCTGTTTTTATTCATCTTTATCGAGGGCATGATTGAAACAGAAAGGGTAACTATTCAAGGGAAAATATGCTTGATGTATGCAAGCATAAACACAACATATTTTAACAACACTCATAGTAGACACACCCATCAATCATTCAAGATAACTGCCAGAGAGAACAGGGCCTCGAGTGTGCCAGCTGTCAGTCTGTGAGTAGCTGGGATATTCTGAGTTTTGAAGTTCTACAAGAAACATGAAAGTGCAAGGGTGGCATTATAAAGGCCCAAGCAATGGCTATTTGTCAAGAAGTATAAAAGGTATTTTCATTTCAACAACAGGCACAGACAAACCTAGTGCAGTGTGGAATGTTCCTATTTTCTGTGCACATGCTCGTTCTGTTCTATGAGGAAGTATACGTGATTAACCCTCTGTGACAGTAGAAGATTGGTTGCAACAATTACGATACCAGAAGATGTAGATGCTCAAGCTGTCTATATAAAATCACTTTATTCACATACACCCATGCAAACACTCCTGTGTACTTTACATAATCTCTAGATTATTTATTATTAATATACTGTAAAATGCTATATAAAGTTTTATACTCTCTTTTTTAAGAAATACCAACAAGAAAAATCTGTACTTGTTCAGTACAAACATAATAATTATTTCCTGAGTATTCTGAATCTGAGTTGGTTGAATCCCTAGATGTGAAAGCCACATACACAGATCAACTGTACATGGCCGCCCAGACACAAATAGGAGCAAGGAAGGAGGACAAAGGGAGGGACACACACACACGCACGCACACGCACAAGCACACATACATACACACACACACACACACACACACACACACACACATTGTTATTTCTGCTTAAGGAAATTTAAAAACATTGGAGTAAAAATAAGCACAAAAAGTATTAGAAAAACTAATAAAAATTTGTAATTTAAAAAATCAGTAGTATTTCAAAGGGGTATTTCATCATTCTACAAATAATCTGAACCCTGAGAAGACAAATGTGTAGTCTTAATATTAACAAATATTATAGCACAAAAGTTCCTTTAAAATGCACAGGCCAGACATGGCAGTGCACATCTATAATCAATTCCAGTATTCTGGGAGGTTGATGCAGGAGAATCACAAATTCAAGCCCAATGTGGGCAACTTGGCAAATGAGGAAGACCCTACCTCAAATAAAAAATTAAAAAGGGGTAGGTATGTAGCTCTATACAAAGGCCTTAGGTTCAATTTTGAGTACCACAAAATGAGACAAAACAATAAACAAAAAACAAAATGCACAGATGCATCTATAATTACCAAATCTTTAAAGTATCTTAATATGACTTACAATGAAGCCCTTAAATCTTAGTTTAATTCAATTAAAATTTACTATAATCTTTTTAAAGATATCTACTAGTATAAGTCACAAATTTACTGGTCAGTTCTGTTGGGACAAGTGAAGGTTTTCTAAGATTGTAGGAGAAAATCCTTTTTCTATTGAAGGCTTAATATAGTCTCCGAAACAAAATTCATTTGACTGTCTACCATCTGTGAAGTAGAGATTGCAGACAACAATCATCTAGACTGTCTAGGTGGGCAATCACCTATATTCTTATAAGAGGAGGAAAATAGGAATTTTACACAGAGATGAATAGATTGCATCATGACTTAGAAGTAGAATATCACCCAAAACCCTGTGAACAGAGATGAGGTTTTTGGAAGGTCAGTAAATCTTGAGGAAGCTATGCACTCATCAATGGATTAACTCATGGATCATTTCATAACTGAAGGTGATATTAGAAGGTGGAGACTAGGCAGAAGAGGAGGACCACTAGGAGCATGTTCAGGAAAAGTTCACCCCCTCCAGCCCTTTTATTTGGTGGTTCTGCTTCCACACTGTCATGAGATGAGCAGCTACCATTTGCTCACACCTTACCACCATCCTCCTTCTGACTTACAGCCAGCAACTATGAGCTAGAAATTATAAAACACATGGGTAGAATACCTCTCTCCTCCTTGAAGTTATGGGTGTCAGGTACTCAATCCCAGGGACAGAAAACTATGACAGGACAACATGATCAAGGACAAGAGATCTGAGTGGTCTGACACTAGCCAAGCAAAACCAGCAGATATGAGAAGCTGGAACTGTCATGGAACTGACTCTGCCCTAACGCCTCCAGACGAAGGGTGGGCTTACCAACACCTTGATTACCAGCCAGTGGTACTTTAGCTTCTAGATCCAATCCTGTGTGAGACAATTTTTTTCATATTTTTATTGAGAAACAAATAGCAATGAGACATTTTCAAATCAAATTGGTAGGACAGTTTCAATAATTAAAACACTGCATATTGTTTCCTTAGTGGTTAATTGTTGTACAAGATGCAGACATGATATTCTATTTATAAAAATTATTAGAACAGATCCCTCTCTATTCATTAAGAGAATGAGCTGTATATCTATCTTAACCATTTTGAATATACAGATATAAAATGGACATTCATTTGTATCCCCTTTTTTGTTTAATTTTCTCAATTAAATATTATATGTGTGTGAGTTCAGCAAAATATTCCCAAATAATCCAATAGTCCATAATAGTACTGGGTTTTCCATATGTCTGGCAATGTCAGAAGTTGTTGACTTGAATCCTTTACAGCTCAGCATAATCATATGGTTTGATTTCTTATACTTCGGTTTAGTACTTTTCTGCTGGATGGTTAAGACTAAGATAAAGCAAGATCTATACCAAGAAATAGCTTGCTACCAAGAAATATAGCCTTTATATCTGATTAAGGTAAGGAAAATACCCTCAGGATTTATCCTGAGACCCTGTACTGCAGTTTGTAGATCCTTTGTCAGTGTCAGCCATGTGGATGAGGCACAGCCATTGTTTGACCAATTTGCTTTCTCTGAAAGCCTGAGAGAATGTTTTCTCTCCAAGTGACTCTCCCTAGGCACACTCTACATCCTCGATCATTTTCCTCTTTCGCCTCATAATCTTCTTGATCTGAAAATCTGCAACACAACTGAATTGTATGATGTTACAGTACAGGTTCTCCTATGTCATGAATCTTCAGTGACTTTGAAAGGCGAGGTTCAAAATACTGGCTGTCCTTGTGGCCCTTCTTTTTCTCTAATTTTAGGTCTGCAAACTTAGG
Source organism: Ctenomys sociabilis (assembly GCA_004027165.1). Classification (NCBI taxonomy): domain Eukaryota; kingdom Metazoa; phylum Chordata; class Mammalia; order Rodentia; family Ctenomyidae; genus Ctenomys; species Ctenomys sociabilis. The sequence continues at coordinate 19,619 of PVKA01027733.1, read as the reverse complement.
TTGTTAACCCTCTAGAAGAGAAGCTTAATGTTATTAACATACATCCTAGCCTATTGAGCTTAACCTATCTGTCTGAATATCAAACATCTTAGGCTTAATGTGGAACAGGTATTTTTCATCAAGTATTGATAGTTAAACTTTAAGTCCCTACAAAATATAACATAAAAATTTTAAAAATTAAAATATATTTTAAAAATAGGAATAAACAATTATATATGTTTACACATAAGTTTAGAAATCTAACCATAAACAGCATTGTAGCAGGACAGTCCTGTGTCACTCCTTTTCCTCTCTCCTGTCTTCATTCACCACACCCTACTTTTTAAACAAAAATCTACCCGAGAGTCAGCTCAGCAGCAACAAGCATGTCATGACAAGCAGCACCTATTCAGAAGACCAGAATGACAGGCACTCCCAGCTTGAAACTACTACTACTAGTTGTCATCTTCAGTGCCATTGTTCAGTTCACAGGTATCAACATATATAGTTAGTCAGGGTGAGAATCCTTCCAATTAACTGCTAAATCTGAAAATATTCTGAAGATTCTGAGGATCATTGCCTTGCCCATCTCGTACATATAATTGTATGGTTTTACCTCTATCATGTTTTCTAGCTCTTCTCCTTGCTCTCTCTTCATTGTCTAGTCTTCAAGTTCTTGTCTTCCTTTTAAGTGAGTTATACCTTTCTATTTGTAATTCTTCAGAGTCATTATACTAGGGTGACTACATGATATTTACACATGTGTGTCTGATTTATTTCACTTATGAGTATATGTTCAAGTGGCATCCACTTAAATATGAAGGCTTTGAATTTATCATTCTTTATAGCTGGGTAATACTACATTGTATAGAAATACCATATCTTTTAGATCCATTCCTCAGATGACAGGAATCTTCATTGTTTCCAAGATTTGCTTATCACAAACTGTGCTGCTATAAACATAGGTACACATACATCACTATGGTATGATGTTTTCAGTTCCTCTGGGAAAATTCCCAATGGGGAATGGCTGGATTGAATGGGATTTCCAGTCCTATTTTCTTAACAAGTCTCCACACTGATTTCCACAATGGTTGCACCAGTTTGCACTCCCAGAAGCTGTGGAGAAGACTTCCAATTTCCCAACAGCCTCTCCAACATTTGTTGTTGGTTGATTTCTTTATGATAGTCATCCTTTCTGGAGTGAGATGGTGTCTCCGTGCTGTTCTAATTTGCATTTCACGGATGGCTAGTGATGTGGAGCATTTTTTCATATATTAATTCACTTCTTTAATTTTGTCCTCTGAGAAGTGTGAATTCATCTTGGATCCCCATTTCTGGGTTGGATCTTTAAAAGTTTACGGGCCCTGATACGTTTTAGTTCTTTATAAATTCTACAGAGCAGAACTTTTTCTGAGTGCTTATTAGTTAAGATTATTATCAAAATTCGTGGGGTTTTTTTTTCACTTTGTTGGAAATTTCTTGTGATGTGCAAAAAATTGTCAATAAGAGTTGGTCCCAGTTGTTAACCCTTTCAAGTGTTTCTCGTGCAAAAACATGTTTGTTCATGAACTCTTTACCTACCCCTATGTCTTCAAGAGTTTCTCCTACTTTCTCTTCCATGAGATTTAGTGTTTCTATTTGAATGTTTAAATCTTTAATCCATTTTTATTTTAGTTTTTAGCATGTAGGGAGCCAGTTTTTCCAGCACCATTTGGTAAAGAGGCTATCTTTCTTCCAGGAAGCTTGTTTGGCCCCTTTGTCAAAGATAAGGTGGCTGAGTATGTTCATAGAGACTTCAACATCCTCTAATCTACTCCACTAATACTCTGTGTTATTTCTTTGCCAGTAACATGCTGATTTTATCACAGTAGCCTTGTAGTATAATTTCAAGTCAGGGAGTGTAATGCTTTCTGCCTTATCTTTGTTGGCCAAGATCGCCTTTGCTATTCTAGGTCTTTTCTGATTCCAAATAAATTTTAGCAATGATTTCTCTAGGTCTGTGATGTATGTTGGTGGTAGTGTGATAGGGATTGCATTAAACCTGTACAGCAATTTTGGGAGTACTGCCATCTTCATGATGTTGGTTCTTCCTATCGAGGAGCAGGGAATATCTTTCCATTTTCTGAAATCCTCTATAATCTCTTTTTTTAGGGTGTTGTATTGTTCTGTAAAAAAGCTTTGACTTCCTTGTTTAAGTGAATTCCAAGGTATTTCATTTTCTACAGTGCTATTGTAAAAGGTATTGCTTCTATTGTTTCCCTTTCAGTGTGCTTGTTATCTGTGTAGAGGAATGCTGTTGACGTTTGAGTATTGACTTTGTATCCTGCTATGCTATTGAATTTCTGTATCAGTTCTAGTAGTTTCTTGGTAGAATTTTTGGGGTCCTCCAAGTAAAGTATCATGTCATCTGCAAATAGTGATAATTTAACTTCTTCTTTACCTATTCTTATTCCTTTTATTTCTTCCTCTTTTCTAATGGCTGTTGCTAATGATTTCAAGACTAAATTGAATAGGAGAGGTGTTAAAGGACATCCTTATCTTGTACCTGATTTAAGAGTAAAAGATTTCAGTTTTTCACCATTTAGAATTATATTAGCTTTTGTGTTGTCATAGCTGGTTTTTATCAAGTTCAGGTAGAGTCCATCTATTCCAATTTTCTGTATGACTTTGAACATGAATGAGTTTTGGACTTTCTCAAAAGCCTTTTCTGCATCAATTGAGATGATCATGTGGTTTTTACATTTCAGTCTATTAATATAGTGTTACATTTACAGATTTTCAAATATTGAACCATCCTTGCATCCCTGGGATGAATCCTACCTGGTCATGGTGTGTGATCTTCTTGATGATTTGCTGTATTCTATTTCCTGGGGTTTTATTGAGGATTTTTGCATCTATGCTCATGAGGGAGATTATCCTGTAGTTCTCTTTTTTAGTTGTGTCTTTCCCTGCTTTTGATATCAGTATATAATACTTGCCTCCAGGAATAATTTTGGGAGGATTGCTTCTTTTTCAATTTCCTTGAAGAGTTTTAGGAGTATAGGGCATATATCTTCCATAAATTTCTTGTAGAATTCAGCTATAAATTCATCAGGACCTGGACTTTATTGGTAGGTTTTTAAATTACATCTGGTATTTGATTGGCTGTCATTGGGCTATTGAGATTGGTTATATCTTGTTGACTCAGTTTTGGTAATTTGTACCTTTTTAGGAATCTTTCCATTTTATTTGTATCTTCTATTTTGTCAGCTTAAAGATTCTCGAAGTAGCTATTGATAATCTTCTCAATTTCCACTGGGTCTGTGGTGATTACACCTTTTTCATTCATTATTGGTTGTATTTGAATTTTTCTTTCCTCCTTTTGATGAGATTAGCTATGGGCTTACAGTTTTATTTAATCTTTCAAAGAACCAGTTTCTTGATTCAGTGACTCTTTGAACTGTTTTCTTCGTCTCAATTGAGTTCATTTCTGCTCTTATTTATATGATTTCTTACCATATTTGGGCTCTGTGTCTAGTTTGCTATTACTTTTCTAGATGTCGGAGGTGCAACATTAGGGTGTTTATTTGTTCCCATTCTGTTTTCCTAATGTGTGAGTTCATAGCTATGATTTTCCCTCTGAGAACTGCTTTCATTGCATCCCATAAATTTCAATTAGGTTGTGGTTGAATTTTCATTGAATTGTAGATATTGATGAATTTCTTTTTAATTTCTTCAGTAACCCAGTGATTGCTGAGTAGGGTGTTATTTAATTTCCATGTATTTATGGGGTATTTCTGCTTTCTTTTATTGTTTGTTTCTAGTTTCATTACACTGTGGTTAGATAATATGCATATACTTAAGCATGACCTATGGACTAGTATGTGGTCTATCTTAGAAAATGACCCATATGCAGCTGAAAAAAAATGTGTATTCAGCTGTGTTTTGGGTGGAACACTCTATATATGTCTACTAAGACCATTTGTTTCAAGCTTTTGTTCAGTTCTGTTACTTCTTTGCTAATTTTTTGTCTGGTTGACCTTCTTTTTGAGATAAAGGAGTGTTAAGAACTCCCGCTAAGACTGTGGTATTGGAGATTAAACTTTTCATGTACATTAAGACTTGTTTTATATAGTTGGATGCTTCCATGTTTGGTGCATACATATTTATAAGTGTTACCTCTTCCTCTTGAATTTTTCCCCAACCAGTAGATAGTGATCTTCTTTATTTCACTTGATTGTTCTTGGTTTGAAGTTGAGATTATCTGAGAACAGGATTGCTACCCCTGCTTTTTGCTGATGTGCTGGGTCATGTAGTATTGTTTTCCATCCTTTGACTTTCAGCCTATGAATGTCTTTTTGATTTAAGTGTCTCTTTTAGGCAGCATATTGTTGGATTTTGTTTCCTCATGCACTGTACCAGTCTTTTTTTTTTTTTTTTTTTTTTTTTTTTTTTTTTTTTTTTTTTTTTTTTTTTTTTTTTTTTTTTTTTTTTTTTTTTTTTTTTCCAAACTGGGGATCAAACTCAGACCTTTACACTTGTCATGAAATTCTTATTCCATTGAACCATTTCCCCGGCACCTATTTCTTTCAATTGGTGAATTGAGTTCATTTACACTGATGGTTATAATTGAGATGTGTTACTTATGATTGATCTGTTGTTTACCTGCTGTTGTTTACTCCTTTTTGTCCTATGTTTCACTGTTTGCCCTATTCAGGGGGTTTCTTTTCTTCCCATTGTTTGAGTTCTATCATTTTGGTATCTCTCTAGAACATTTTTCAGTAGTCTGTGAAGGGTTGGCTTTGTCATAATGAAATTCTTTAGTTGTTCTTTGTGATGGAGTATTTCACTTCCTCATCAAACTTGAAAAAGAGTTTCGCAGGGTACAGCAGTCTGGACTGAAATTTGTTTTCATACAGGGTTTGAAGTACTGTATTCCACGCTCTTCTTGCCTTCATGATTTGTGAAGAACTCAGCCATAATTCTGATGGGTTTTCCTTTGAATGTAATCTGCTTGTTTTCTCTAGGGGTTTTCAGTATATTATTCTTGTGTTGAATTTCTGGGATCTTGACTATTACATGTCTCAGTGTATTTTTACTTGGGTTGAAGTTATTTGGTGTTCTGTATGCTTCGGTTACCTGAATGTCAGATTGTTTCCTCATTTTTGTTTCCTCCTATTACTTCTGCTCATATTCTTTTTATATCATTTGTATTGACTCCCTTTTTCTCATTGATGCCTATTAGTCTTACGTTGTTCATCTTTGCCTCATCTTGCAGGTGATAAATTATTTTTTTCTTGCATCCTATCTTTTCTTTCCTTTTCACTAGCTGCACTAGTGTCTTCAAGATCTGACAGTCTGTCTTCACTTTTACTCAACAGTTTTGCAGGTTTGTGGTTGACATTTTAAGTTCCTCTATGTCTGTTGACTCTGCTTCATGCGATCTATTTCTTTCCTGTTTTGTTCATTAAGGGAGTCCATCATTTTCCTAATGTCCTCTATCTTTTTATCAATGTCTTGTTTAGAAGCAGCTATTAATTCTATTACTGCAGAGTTTTTTTTCAGGTTGAGTTTCCACCATATGTTTCTGTATTTGATTTGTACTTCAGATTCTATGTATTCAAAAAATTTCTTTTTTGTTTCAGAAATGAATTCTGTGCTCTATACCTTTCTGCTGTTGTTTCTTTACTTCTAACGCTATTAATTCATACATTTCAGCTGAACTAGTTCCTCTGCACTTGTTCTTGGTGTGCTCGAGGCCTGAGATTGCATTTTGCTCTTTCTCTTTGTCATTTCGTATAGCTCTGACTTCTGCCCTTTCCTGTAGAGCTTTGGTGCAGTTATAACTTTAGCACCTACTAAAGTTTGGGTACAGATTGGATGCAGGTTTCCTGAGAGAGCCAGAGAGAGAGGGTGAAAGGGTCCAGAGAATACAGCAGCAAGACTCACTCAGAGACTGGCCTTGACTTGATCCGCCAGCACAGGGAAGCATAGGGGCTCACTCCCACACTTGCCAGGCCTGAACTTGGGCTGGATGGGAGGGCTAGAGGTTTCCCGAGAGAGCAAGAGAGAAACAAATTTTATTATGTATTTATATTCCTTGGAAGCCACCAAATTTATGCAACATCTACTGGAAACATACAGCCATAAAGGAAAATTGTAAGCAATATCATATCTCTGAGAAGTAATGAATATATTTAAGTTTAAATCTTGTCAGTGCAAAAAAGGTAGAACATAAAGTTTTCATAGTCATAAGTCTAAATAATTCATTTCATCATGAATTTACTCCTACTGCCCCAAACTGCATAAACATGGCAGAAGGCCTTTCATTGACCTTCACTAAACACAACACTTCTCTGTCAATCTTTAGGAAATGCAAACTCTTTCAAAAAAACATTACAAACTCACAGAACTGATAGAATACTCTTCAAAAAAGTGAATCGGTAATAGTTTGAATTGCTAACTTCTACTTGCCTAATTATATTCTAAGATTAAAAACAACTACTCTTTATAGGAAGTAAATAAACCTTTCAATGTCACATGTAAAGTTAACCAATTATTTTTCTGCCCAATATCTGACACACTGCTTCATTACTCATAAGAGACCATAACTAAAAAGATGACCTGAGATCAACACCAAAAAGAGAAATGCTTTTAAAAGAAATTGCATTTTTAATTATTTTAAGTAGGAAATAAAAATCAGAAAAGTTTTGTAATATTAAAGTCCATTTCACATGAACTTTGAGTTTCTATTTCTACAAACATAAAGAAAATGCAATGGCAAACAAATTATCAAGGTGGGTTTTTAACAATTATGGGCCCAGATATAAAAATCAGCACTTTTTAGATAAAATTTTGTAGAAGCACATACAGTTGCCTGGTAAAATTATACAATGTAAGGCTATATTTGGGCTGCAACTAACATTACCCATTTTGATATACACAACTTGATGTGATATAAAATAAACATAACTCAGTTATCTAAAAATTTTATAAGCTTTCTAAAAATTTTGATGCTAAAGTATATAATTTTAAATTTATAATTTCCATTGTGTGTTCTATAATTTAGTTAATAATTTTCAATTACTAAATAACCTCATATAAACTCTGTGAATATAAAATAAGCCTGATCATGTCCTTATCTTATATGCAGAGATTTATATGAGGATATTTAGAAATTGAAATTATTAACTAAATTAATAAATTAAATCTACAATGTGATACTGATGAGATCAGATCAAATAATACTAAAATCTGACATAAAAGATACCAATGTACATAACAAAAACAGACTATTTTTGAAGCATACAACTCAGGTTCTTCCCTGGGATTATTACCAATTACAGACTTACACTTATAAGTATTCATATCTGTAATACACATAGGGTAAAAATCAGCAAAATATTGTCAGAAGTAAATAAGTGAAGATCTACAGTTCTCCTAGGATGATTTTGAAAGACAGAGTTTTATATACTTATAAAAAGCATTATTTACCCCAAGGTTTATTACACAATCCCCAATCTTCTAGCCCCCATAAAAAGTGTTACAACTGAAACTGTCTTTCCATCTCTGCCTCCACTGAGGCAAATTTTTAAAGAAATAAACAACTCGTAGACCTTATAAAGTGTTTGCTTCATTTCAAGTAAATTACCTGAACAAAAACCTTATAAAGTGAGGTCACTAGCAGAAGACAAAATGCAAAGGGATTATTTGAGATTTAGGAAGCAGGCACTGAAAATGATATCCCTGAACAAGGGAGAATAACTCCCTCCAAGTCAAAAAACAGGGACAATGCTGATGAGCTGTAATCAGGTAAAGATTGATTAGATGTCTTAGCCTACAAAGCAAATGAATTACCAATGATATAAAAATATAGGATTTAAATGTCTAAGATATTGAAAGATCAATATAGTAATAAAAGAAGAAAGTCATGGAAAGGGGAAAAAAATCAGTGAGCTTTCATTACTGAAAAGTGTGCTTCAAAGAGACTCATCCATGTGCAGTGAAGGCTAGAATTCTATTAAGTAAACAGAGTTATAATCTGGTCTAATGCCAATAAAAAAAAATCTAAGAAGTATTTTCAGAAGTGATAGGAGAGGCACTATCATGAGTCAAAGCTCTTCTGAAAATATTTTATTAAATGTCATTACAAAAGTCTATCTAGTGATAAAAAGAATCATTTAAAGAATAGGATTCCCCAGTAATCATTCTGAGGGCTATTTCAATTAAATGAAATATGAAGTTTTCTTTTACAAAAAGAAATAACCTTTAGAAAAAATAAAGAGAAAAAACTAATACTGAATATATACTTTATAATATTATATAAGCAGTTGAGGAAATATATGTGTACAATTATATACTTAATGCACACAGAGATTAAGCACTTCAAAAATACAATCAATGATGACAGTGAATCCTGAATATGCAAATATTCTTTACAAGTTAAGGCATCATAATATAGATTTCAACACTACCACTTTTTTCTCTCTTTCCTTCTACATAAGACCTGTATTTTGCCAGGTAAAGGTGGTATTAGGGGAAAGAGATTTACAAATAGGCATGTGAACACTGATACAGAAAAAACTAAGTATACGCCTTGAAATGAAAATAATTACATAACACACATGTTAGGAAACAATGATTACTAATGAGATATAACTCTAGATATGCACAGCATTTTTATAGTTTTTAAAAGATGGACAAGAATTAAAAGGCCAGGGAGATAGCTCAGTGGCATAAATACCTGCCTCACAAGCCCAAGGTTCCCCGTTCGATCCCTGGTACCACAAAATACTTGAAGTGACCCTTCGAACATAAAGGCAGGCACTAAAGATACATCTTTTCCTAAATAGGGTAAACTGAGAACCCAGGAAACTTTGATGAAGAGTAAGAGAACAAAGTTTAATTTGAAGAATGTTAAATTTTAATATGAAGAATGTTCGACATTAATTTTAACATTTAACGTACCTTTTACCATTGTAAAAGAATGTAAGAATTCAGCTTAAGTGTAAATGCTTAAATCATACAAAAGATTGTGTAGTATGTACTTTGCCATGAGAAAAAGATTATTTTCTGTAAGTATGCCTTTATTAAGCATAACCAAAAATAATATCCACCTAAAGTAGTTACAAAATGTAATTTTGGCATACTACTAAAAGATGAAATATTACACAAAAGCTCTCAAACAACAAATAAAAAAGATGCCTGCATTATTTAGACTAAAAAAACAGCATGGAATACTTTTATTTGAAAAACATCCAACATATTTCTAAAAAAAGTAACATTAAGTATTCAATTCCATAGACTTATAGTCATACTTAAAATCTCATATGCCTACAATAAAGGATGAAAAAATAAACTTGGTATAGAAAGGTAAGATATTTCACAGGGCCTGTTCTAGTAATACATTTAAAGGAATTCTAGAATCAATGTTCATGTTAAAGGAACAATCATGGAACAAACATGTGTGAGATTTTCTAGAAAACTATAACTTGTTTCCACAAGCATTAAAGCAAAAAAATAAGAAAAAGAATGCATTTTTGTTGTCATTGTTGTTGTTGCTAGTTTTTTTAAATCTATTACACATTCACTTTTGGCCTTACCAGAATTAAGCACCTGTTGCAATTGTTTTGTATACACAGACATGCTTCAGGTAAGAATGTTTTCCTGAATTCAGAAAGGAGATATTTGACTTTTCTAAGTGTCTTTGGCAGCAGCCTCCAACCAGGAATATGCAATGAAAATTATCTGAGTGACATCTAGAAACACTCACCACCACCACCCCCTAAATGCCATCCTTGATTCAAATTCCATGATCTGCAAACGATTGCCATAAGAGATAAAAGCTACACCTAACAAAATATAAGAAAAAGGAGATACTGGGACAATACTGCAACAATAAAATTATACACTCTTATATAGGTAAATAAAATTATCACAGAAAAAAGGTTAACACCAGTTATAGGAAATACATGTTTTTAAAGCTTCAATGATAAATATTTTTGCAAATGATAAAAAGTATTTATTTTGCAATAAAAACCTCACAATTTCTACAATGTACTTTAAATTCACTGCATTTAGCAAACATTTATATTTCTTAATATTTAGAGTATATCTTCTTAACAATTAATTACTTAAAACAATAAAAATTTTAAATTTCTTTTGGTATTTTTGTGTTTAGGGAAGGGTGTACAGGGAGTTCAGGTTCTCACTACTATATTGGACTTGTACTGATCCGCCTGTTTACAGCCTCCCAAGAGCTGGGATTACAGCCCCGGAATTGAACCCTCAGTCCCTGTGCCTGCACTTTAGTCTGCTGAGCTATTGGTCTGGCCCTTAAAATTTCTTATAAATTTAATCTTACTTACATCATTGATGACATCCATATAGGCTCAAAAATTCATACACCTGTGGTCCTAAGCAAATTCAAACATTCATGACTCATTCACTGGTGGAAAATTTCCTGTTCCACTCATAAAAGTACATGACGAATTAAATCAAGCTTGAAATTTTTTTCCAGACTTTTCTTTCAGTTTATTTTAAACATTTACACTTCATATTTAAAGTTATTTTGGAGCACATTAATATATTACAAAAACTGTATCATTAATTATTACTAAAATTGGATTTTTTTTTCAATAATGTGTTTAGAAATTGAAATTATAATTTTTATTTAAGTTATAGCATATATTGGCTGTTTAGTTAGTCCTTATGATCTTGCAGTATTCATTAACGTGACTTGGAGCTGAGAAGATATAAGACCTAACTCCACAATTTTCTCACTCCCTTGCAGCTAAGTTCCTGCCAAGTATACAGATGTACCCATGTAAGACCCAAAAGTACATGAAGCAGAGCGTACAGAAATCAGTAATTCCTGCTTACAACTTCTCAGAGATATACTTCAAATACTATAGTCTCTAGGTACACAACAAATGGAAACTAAAAAATGACTGCCTACCACAATTAATCAGAGCTTTATCACTTCTACTCAACCTTTCTACACAGAATGGCATACACATTCAGAATCTGCTTTCAAAAATAACCACAAATAAACACAAAGAGATGTTCCTTATGGGACAATTCTTATGTTCCCACATTGACTTTCAAAGCTTAAATTTTAAAATGTACATTTTCTAAGCTGAGTTTATGTGTAAAAAGAACTGAATATTGTCAATAACTAAGAATATTCAAGGGAGTACAAATTATTTTTTTGTAAAAAGATGGAGGATGGACGGGATTCACAGCACTTTTTTTATGAAAAGATGTTTCAACCTAACTTACGACATGACCTTAGAAGAATACACTACAGCAGAATAGGCAAAAACCTCAGGATCAAAATAAGTATGACAGATGAAGTTGAAAAAGCAGGCTCTTATGAAGAAAAGCTGGATATAGAATTTAAAGTGAAGACCTAAAGAGTCAGATGAGAACAAAGAACCTTTCAAGATTAGATGTCAAAAATAGAAAATATGGATGTTTTAAGAACAATTGCTTGGTCTATGAAAAAAGAAGTCATGTAGGTATGCCACAACTCAGAAACAGGTGAAATACCTGTTATCTTGGTCCTCTAAATGTGTACCATTTCTAATGTCATATCAATTATTACTATAATTTCTCTAAAGTAAATCTTTTTTAAAAAGGTAATAAAAGAAAATGAGTATCAAGATCAAAGATTCAAGATTTCTTGAAAACAAGAGATAATATTCATTCACGTGACCCATTTTGCATAACTGTATCTGTTTATATGAGCATAAGATTTGACTATAAAAAGATAACATATCAATCACTGTTAATCAGCTATTCTTTTGAAAATCTGTAATGTATGTCCTGTTGCACGTTACCCTGTTTCTGTCTTTGCTTTTGTTTTTCTTGTTCTTGTTTTCACTCTTTAAAATAAAAGAAAATTATAATAAATAAAATAAAATACCAACATTTTGAAAATGAAAACACCTACTGAAATAATTTATTCAGATGTCACAGTTATTTTTGATATAATTATTACTCTAAAACTGAGTTCATATCTCAGGAACCAAAAGCATGGATGGTCACTGAGAAACAATGTGTTTATCAGACAGATTATAGTTGTTGCTCTGAGAAAAGGCCATGCTTATAAAATACACTGTAATTATTTTAATTATCAAATATTCATTAAAACAGCCTACAGTAAAATTATTTCTTCGCAGAAATAAAGTTCTGAGATTTACTAGTATGTTATGTTATTTTCACAGATATCACACAGATTTGAATAAAAGAATGGTCAAAACAGTCACATGAACAGATAATTATAAAAATTACTCACTCCAATCATTAATGCAGAGCATTATGGATTATTATTTCATTATTACAATCCCTTGAAACTGTTCAACATGACTATTTATAAATGTGACTTCTCAAGTCAATGGCATACAGCTAATTGGCCATCACATAGCTGAGTGATAGAGTAAATCCAGTTTAATATGTCAATTCTATGTATTCAGTTTATACTGTTTTATGACAATATAACTGTCATAACAGCTTTTTAAAAAATTCAAAGACAATTCACAATAGTGATCCATAATGTTAACACACATATATTACTTCTGTACTATATCATGTAGTTTCTGTCACCTGAAGTAGTGTTCCCAATACAGTAGGAGGGCCCATTAAATGATCAAATCTGAAACTAATTTATAATTAAATTAAACAAGGGGCTGGAGATATAGCTCAGTGGTGTAAGCACCTGCCTGGCAAGTACAATGTCCTGAATTTATCCTTGGTACAGCCAAAAAAAGGAATTAAACAAATAGATAAGAATCTAAAGCACTTCTTCATAAACTGTAAGCTAAGTTACAAAACAATATGTAATAATGTCTCAACAGAGCATAACTAGGAAGGCACTCAACACTGTTGAACAAATTGAAGAGTAAATTTAGAAAACTTTAAAAGTCCAGATGCAGGCAGCAAAAAGGAAAGAAAATTTTCATTTAAACAAGAGTAATAAAGGTGCAAATTATTTTAACTATTAAAAGAAACAAAGTAACACGACAAAACATAAAATACATTTTTGAATCTTCTTATGACAGTTATTTAAGGCACATTTCAATGCTCAGCCAGATTAAATGCTAGGCTTTACTTTGTAGAGCTTTTCCATGTACATGTGTATAGCAGTATTTTAAGCAAAAAGAAAAACAGAAAATAATATTCACAGTGTCCAAATTTATAATGCAAAGTATATTAATACAGAGAGTCAAGAAAAAAGGGAGAAATACAATGGGAAGGATACCCATTAAAACTATCAATATTTGACAGTAAGCAGAGGAGCAGGTCACTGCTTATTACAATAGCTATATTGATGATTCTTTTCTATTAAGCTTCCTTTATTAACAGATATCATCAATCACATTTGCTAATTTCAAAACATTATTAGACTAAGGTACCAAATGCATCAGAAAAAGAAAGAGGGCCGGCGAGATAGCTCAGCAGACTAAGTGTCTGCCTAGGCAAGCTCAGGGACCAGGCCTTTATGCAGGGACCACATGTCACTCCGGCTCCACCTAACGGCACGCTGAGCCAGCCCGCACCCAACTGTGGCGGTGCACACCTGTAATCCCAGCACTGGGAGGCTGAGACCGGAGGGTCACCGTGAGTCTGAGCTGCGTAGCGAGACCCTCACAAATAAATAAACACACAAAAGATTAAGAAAAAACTAATAATAGTAATAATAATAATGAACAGATTGAAACACATCAAATACACTGTTGTTCTCCACATGCCTAAAATACATAACATGCACTTATATGGAAATTTTAATTCTAATGCTATAAATTTTTAAAGAAAAAACATTACTCTTTGGATGCTCAAGAAAACAGTACATAAATCGAAAAATGCCTCTCTTGATCAAAACACCATGCCTTGACTTTCCAAAAGAGGGCGCTCCAACTCCACTGCCACAGAAACATCAATTTGATACATAAATGATATATTCAAACATAACTTATTGAGTTACTGAAAGAAAATGTTTTTAAGGAATAACTAAATTATGTGTTTATTTTAGCCTTATGATTTTAACTGCCTAAAAAGCATAGATAAGTCTATGAAAAATATCATAATCTACAATAATAAAATGAAAGTGGCTCCAACTGTAATACAGGAAGCTCTCCACTACAAAATACGGTAGAAATATCAAGAGTGCTTAGATTTTAAAAAGCTATAGAGTCCAAAATAATAGCTGTTACAGAGTCAAAAACTATGGAGGTTATAAGTTATTAAACTGTATCAGTTCTGATTATTACTTTAAGAAAATCAAGATTTACGACAGGTAAGAACTAGAGATAAAATGTTACCCATGTACTGCAAAGATTATTAAAAGTTTTAAAATTAAATGTCAGATGTATGCTTCCACTGCTGAAAATAATGTTCAGAATGCTTTATGAATCAACTCAAATTATAAAACATATATTGCATTTCTGAAAAACTACATAGGATTTAGCTTCTAAATTAATTAAAGGAAAATTAACCAATACATTTAAAAGGTAATAAAAGGAGAAATGTTTGAGCTATAGAGAAAACACACTAATGATGAAAGAAGTAATATTAAATATCAAATTCAAGACATTAATTCAGCTCGATAAGAGCAATCATATCAATCTGTAGAAGAAATATCTGAGAACCTACAATTGTTGTATTCTTAACACTCACACATATTCTCTGAAATATAAAATGCCAGTAAGCAAAAACAGTCAAAAACAGGTCAGCTATTTATTTAACATGCTATTTAACAACTATTCTAGCCACATTCTATATAATTATAGCTAAAAATAGATGGTTTGTTTCTATCGGCATGTGGCAAAAACTGCTAGACTTCCAACATTTAAAAAAGCGTCAGCTAGGTGATTATTGCAGTTTTCCAACCTTCAACATGAACTCAGTAAATTGCAGAAGATACAAATGAAGGTAAATACCTCACTTTGTTTGAACTATTTATGACATGAGACCACATAGATAAGCTAGTCAACATTCACTATTTTTAGTTAAAATCTTAAGTACAGTTAATTTCCTCAAAAGAGTGTTAACAAGCGTTAAAACAGAACAAGCTGTTAAGCAAATAAAATACTTAAAACAATACCATTAATGTACAAATACAATTTTGTATACAATACACAGAATAACATTTTTTAAATATTTGGACTAAAACGTTCTAGTACTTTAAACACATAAAAAAGGAAGACTATCTATAATCTTAAAACCTGTGAGAAATAAAAATGAAAAAAGAAAACCAGCTCTTGATAATGTTCTGGTGCTCGTCAGCATGTGCTGGTGATGTACCTTTCACAAGTATGCAGTAGTGCTTCACCATAAAGCAATAGCTGATCCTGTGTAAGTTATAACCTTTCTGAAATTTAGATTTCTTAATTCTAAAAAAATTAGTAAATTGAAATAGAGAAATTATCAGGAAAAGCAATTAATAATGCAAATAGAAATAGAAGTTTAGAGTTCTTCTTGAGCAACAGCACAAGATAACAATAATGACATCACTAGTTCACCTTCAGCTTCTAAATGTGCTTTCGCAAAACTGTTAGGCAAGATAACGTAATTTATAAGTATACTCAGCCAATGAATTGCAGAGTGAATGAGCAACTGTCATGGGGCTAACCAGCAGCGATCAAAGCCTAACCCAGGGCATCTGACCTCTCATATCTGTAAGCTAGTAGCTCCAAACCTAATCATGCCTCACAAAATCATTAGTGGCTATTTAAAAACAGAGATCTCTTCTTCCTCTATGGCAAAGATATAAAGGTCTCTTTGAAAAACACTGTGTTATTAGAATAGACAGTCTTCTCACAAGGAGCACAGTGTTCAAGACAGGCTTCCATCACTAAGGTCTTCTGTAGAAGGAGGAGGTCACTGGAGCAATTCAAAGAAAAGGAAATAAAGGCTCAAATGAAAAATGAAAAGAATATTCAAGAAATCGTACAGAGGAAGAGTCAGCTAAGTTTCTTGACTGATTGAATATGACGTTAAAAGAAAGACAAAAACCAGAACTATTAAGTTTAATAGTTTTTGGAGAATAAAAGGAAGGTTAACTCTTTTGTGAGTAATAAGTGATTTAGAAGGTTATGCTCGTATAAAAGTTTAAAAACTGGGTTAGTTTCTTTGTACTAGATGTCAGCTGTAAGCTTGAATCTTAGCAGATTTCTCTCACTGCTATGTACATACATATAAGTAAAGATATGTAGTTTATTTTATATGTTCAGAGAATTGCAAATCTGTTAATCAACTTAAATACCATATATAAGATATAACTGTATATTCGAGAATATATTTTGCATTTATACGCAGGTTTACTTTCCCTGAAATCACACAAAATACACACTGCTGAAAGTCAGAAAAATCACTGATTTCATCATTCACCTTTCTAAAACAAAAAATATCTTATTTTGGACTAATTAGAGCAGCATAAAGGAACTGTATACTAAGTTATTCCATATTCTTATAATCATACATGTTGTATTTAAAGATTAGTCTAATTTTAATTACTATCATATGCAGCTATGATAGCAGCCCATTTTTTTCTTAACAAGATTTCCAAACCACATACAATATCTAATCTAAAGTAAATATTTTCTTGCTAGCATGCAGTTTATGTGTGTAAATAGTACTTGTTCAGAAAGCTGTCATATAATAAAAATGTGGATTCTCTTGCAAAGGAAGCTCCATCTTAGAATACATTCCCATCATGCTAGGAAACAAGCTTTTATTAGGGTATCTTCCATGCTGTATCTTGATGAATTAAAATAAAGCATATAGTGTTTATTTGAAGCAAATTTCAGGGTAACATGTTAAGCAGTTACACTAACCACAAAATAATTGCACTAAGCAGTAATCAATATATAATTGACAGTCTTCAGGAGTTACAGCAGAAACAACCAAATATGTTATTGGGACTTATTAAAGGTCACTGACAACACCGCAGGAATAATGCTCAGAGAAACAGAAAAGTCTACCTTGATTATCAGAGGATATACAAGGAACAAGCAGTATGAGCAGAGCATCTAAGTGCCTTCCAGTGTTCATAGTTGCAATGCATTTTATGTAATATGCTTTTGAACACCGATTAGACCTTACTACTTATTCACATCCAATTTTTTTTTTTTACTAGTTTCAAAACAAATAGCTTTTCAGATTTCCACTAGTTCTTTTTCTCTTTCTTTCTTTTTCTTTTTTTTTTTTTTTTTTTTTTTTTTTTTTTTTTTTTTTTTTTTTTTTTTTTTTTTTTTTTTTTTTTTTTTTTTTTTTTTTTTTTTTTTTTTTTTTTTTTTTTTTTTTGTATTTTAGGGAAGGGTCTACATGGTGATCAGTGTCTCAGTGCTAGATCAGACTCGCAGGGATCCCGCCTGTTTACAGCCTCCCAAGAGCTGGGATTACAGGTGTGTGCCACCATTCCCAGTCTCAATTGCCATCTCATTGTGCCCTGGGGGCAGGGCCAGCACAGCAGGTTGGGGAACTGAAACACTGTCCCCTGTGCCTGCTTGCAATGCTTTATCCGCTGAGATATCTGGCCCTCCACTTGTTCTTTACTTCACTAAGGATTCCCTATTCTTCAATGTGCTAATTCATTTTGGTATCATAGTGTCCCTAATTACTTCCATACATTTCATTAAGATCACTTCAAAACTGTACACGGATACAAACATTTAAATTTTTTAAAAAAGCAACTCAAAAACACACAAAAATTTGAAATGAATAAATACTGGGAAATGTATAGTTTCTATAAACACCTTCATGGATTTTTAATTATTTCCAGGAATTTTGCAGAGAGAAAAAGAAGACTCATTTATACATGATCATCAGAGCTTGCATTACTGCACAAATTTATAGAACATCTGGTCTGTGCTCTGTGCTAACAAAGTCTATAAAGGTATGACTTCTGAGAGTATAGTGCATGACTGCTGAATATATATGGGGGAAAACTGGCATTAAGGAAAAATAAACTAACCACAAGATATTTTACTATCTTTATCTCATCTGTGCTATGAGTAAGGATATTATTATACCCACTGTACAGTTGAAACTACTGAGGTGAGAAATTTCCACAAATCACACTTTTAGCAAGTGGAGTTTGGCTGAAGTGCACTTGTACACATTATGCTGTCACCACTACTGAATATGGAGACTTGGAGCCTACGAAATATCAAGAAAAAAATGATATTGAAGGGAAAACTCTTCTTCAAAGCATTAATATCACATTGGGCGCTGAATAACAAAGTCCTTTCAGTACCTCTTAAAGCACACTATGTCATGGGAGCCAGGGAGATGGCTCAGCAGAATACGCACTTGCCCAGCAAGTGCAAAGGCCTGAGTTCAATCCCCAGTTCTGCCAAATAAATAAATGAATAAATAAATAAAGCACAGTATGTCTTTTTTGGCCTTGTCTTTTTTACTCTTTCTTTTTTTTTTTTTTTTTGTTACTGAGCATCGAACTAAAAGCTCGCACCTCTAGGCAGGTGCTGCACTGCTAGCTCAAGTACAGTATGTTTTCGGAAAGGCAACACCACCACCTGGCTCTCTGATGTACAAATTCTCAGTCTCTGGGATACTTGTTAAATGCATTTTCTTAGGCTGTCCAGACCTATTGGATCAAAACCTGGACAATGGGTTTTAGTACCCTGCCAACTGATGATAAATGTTAGATACATGTTAAAAGTTGGAAAACCAATCAATCCATTATAGTACTGTTTCACGGGTCTTTATATAAATATGTATGATGAAGGAAACTGAAAGCCACTCAAAATATGATTCTTTGGCATAATGATTTTGAACTACAGGTAAATAAGAGGCAGAAAACACATGGAAAGCTCTTCCACACTCTCCTTCCTCATCCTAAGAGAATGTGAATGGGATTCTCCGACTGTAGAAAACTCTAGATACTTGCCAAACAGGAGAGGAAACCAGAAGAATTTGTACACAGACCTTACCTCTATTAATTTCATCCTACACATTTACCATCCTAATATTTCTTTCTTGTGGAAGCCCAAATCTCCTCTCCTTTGTCCTATCACTTTTCAACATGTTTATTGTTCTTTGTTGAAAATCCTGTGTGAACTCAAACTCCAAGGCACCACTTTGAGTTTCCTTTCAAGGTCTCCTTGCATGATGCTGAGCACAGCACATTTTATTACACTGTTTTCTCCTGTTAATCTGCCTTTTGTTAAGAAGAGCCACCTGAAAGTCTCAGATGGGCAGAAGAAAACTATCAACTCCACAGTAGGACAGGTGGTACGGACCTGGGCAGTAGAGACAATAAGTAAAGACAATCTTTATACTGTAATCACCGTGGTGGGCTGCCGCACTGAGAGGAAAGTGTCCAGGGGCTGAGAGGCCAGGGTGGGGAGACTTCCACAGTCATACTGACATTGTTATGAAATTTCTTTTTACTTTTTTTTTTTTTTTTTTGGTGGAACCGGGGATTGAACCCAGGCCCTTGCTGTTGCCAGGAAAGCGCTTATTCTGCTGAGCCATCTTCCAGCTCATGTTATGAAATTTCTTTTTCTTTCTTTCTTTCTTTCTTTCTTTCTTTCTTTCTTTCTTTCTTTCTTTCTTTCTTTCTTTTCTCTTTCTTTCTTTCTTTCTTTCTTTCTTTCTTTCTTTCTTTCTCTTTCCTTCCTTCCTTCCTTCCTTCC
>PVKA01027732.1:0-30189 GCA_004027165.1 Ctenomys sociabilis | reverse complement strand
AAAAAAAAAAAAAAAAAAAAAAAAAAAAAAAAAAAAAAAAAAAAAAAAAAAAAAAAAAAAAAAAAAAAAAAAAAAAAAAAAAAAAAAGAGGAAAAACCAAACACAAATAACAAGAATAAAGACAAAAGCAAAGCAACATAAAATGATAAAAATGGTACAGAATTTCAAATCAAGAATAGAAAATTAACAATGGTTGTTATATTAGGTGCTATCAAATTTGTTGTTCAGATTGCTGTATACAGGGATGCAAGATTGATCAATTAAGCATTAACCCTTTTATTGAGAAAAAAATTGCAATGAGACAGTTTCAAAATAGGTTGGTACGAGAGTTACAATTTAATACATTAACTTAATGTATTAATACATTGCATATTGCTGTCTTTGTAAACTTCTTTTAAATAGATCTTAATTTTCCCCTTGTCCTTTTTATACTTTACAATTTCATTTAAAGAGAGTATAAAAATAACAGATAAGACTTTAGAGATGGTGCACATTTGAAAAAACAAGATGGAAGGTATTCAGCCATGGTTGGTTGTTGTGGTGCACATTTCCATCTTCAGTGTAGTTGTTCAGATTACAGATATCAGCACACAAAATCGGTCAAAGTAAAAATCTTAAATATTAACTACAACCTTCAAAAAGCTGATAGAAATTAGTAGTACAGTCATATCAGCTATAGCATACATATACTTGCCTGGTTTTTCCCCCTCCTTCTTTATTTTTTTCTCCTCTCTGTCACATTCATTGTTAGTTATGTTCAATTTCTTTCCACTCTGCTATCCTATTATACCTTTCAGATTTGATTTATTCTCTTAGGTTCTTCCACTAGGGAGACAATACAAAGTTGACACATGTGGGTCTGATTTATTTCACTCAAGAGTATAGCCTTTATTTGCATCCATTTACCTATAAAAGTCTCAAGTGAAATGATGTACTTTTTGACAAGAGGCTACAAATCATTTGAAATCAGTTCTGATATGGATCTGTGACTTAGGCTTAGATGTCTTATGACATTCTACATTCATGAACTCAACGTGCCTTCCATGAAAATGGAAAATCAAAGTCATTCTATATTCCCATTATCACTCACTGTGCCACAAATCATCCTCAAGTTTAGCAGCTTAAAACAACAGTTTACTTCCTCTCAGGTTCTGAAGTTAGCTAGGCTCAGCTGGGGGTTCCGACCTGAGATCTCCTGTGTGGCTGCAGTCAAACACTGTTAGTCTGAACTTCACGTATAGGTCAGCTTCTTCATTCACACATCTCATGCATCTGCTGAATAGCTGGAAGCAACGAGCTGGTTCAGCAGCTCTACCGGCCCTGTGGCCTCTGCCTGCAGAGCTTGGGCTTCCTCATGGCGTGGCATGTCAACATATGTGGAACTTATGTGACAGCTGGCTTGTCTTAGAATAAGTGCTCTGTGGGTCCCGGCCAAAGCTACACAGCATTTAAAAATCATACAGCATCACTTTCCTGCATTCTTTTGATGCAGAATGAGTCACAAGGACAACCCAAGGTCAAAAGGAAGGATGACACTTCCCTTCAAATGTCACCAGGAGAGGCATTTTGGGGGACCGCTTTTGGAAATTTGCTCCCACATCCTAGGACACTTTTCAGTCTACGCTGATGATAGTAGATTCTTTTTCCTTTCTTTCTCTCCTCTAATTTCTAGCCATCTTAATGGTCTCTTAAGAATTTCATATTTCTATTGACATAATGTTTTGTAAATAACTTCAACACATTTAATTTGATCATGATAATAACAAAGCAGGCGGGGCAATGTAAATTGGGAAAACTGAGGTTCACAGAAATTAAGTGAGTCACATGCCTAGTAAGTGCCAGCCCACGGGGCCTCTGGGCTGCTAAGTGTGCCCCAGTCCGGTTCTCATTCCTGCTTCTTTGGCACTGTTCCAGCCCAAGACAGTAACAGGTTAAAGGTGCTAAGATCAGTGTGATACCCACACTGAGAAAGCATAAGACATTCCAGGCACCTACATACTCAGGAGATTTGACTTAGAATGTCTTTGAAATTAGGAGGTACTTACAGGACTATTTAAAATAGCTTCTACTGTTAGAGTACTGAAAACTCAGCCCACCCAGCACAAACCAGCAATAGTGATAGAATTCATCTAACTCATTCACACAGCAAAGCAACCCTTACATTAGTCACTTGTCTAACCTTCCACCCAGTCCTTTTAAGAATAAATGAGCATCAAATGGCCCTGTCTGGGTTTCACTTTTTCTTGTTGCTTCTTCTCTTCCTCCTCCTTTCTCTCCCTCCCCTTCCCCTCCCCTTTCCTCCTCCTCCTTTTCCTTCTTTTTGGTTAAAATTAAATGTTAATCATTGCTGAAGTGGTGTAGAGATAGAGACAGGAGAGAAAACCTTGTCAAAGAGATCATTCAGGGGAGAAATAGTTATTAAATACTATAATCACAGCATAGTCCACAAGAAAATCTCACGTTGGGGAAAGGAACTTGTAAATCACTGTGTTGTGTACAGGGTGTCACTAGGCGTCTCAGGATCAGAGTGATCTTCCTATGTTTTAGCCTCCCCAGTGCCGGGATTACAGGTTGCGCCACCACACCAGGTCTCAGTGGCTGGCTCAGGGTGCCCTGGGGGCAGGGGCAGGTGTAGGATGTGGTGCCAGGGATTGAAACCTGGTCCCTGTGCTTGGTCTGCTGAGCTATCTCAACAGCCCTATATGTAGAATTGATTTGGATTTTAAGCTCATCAAAACCAGGATCCTGTCATACTGTTGTAGGCAGAGGATTTAGATAAAAATATTTTTAGGCAGTCAGGCAGCGCCAGGCCCTGGAAAGAAATAATACAGGAAACAAGATGTCAGCAACTCAGGAAAGACAGAGGCTCCTGCTGTGAACCAGAACTAAAGGCCAAACAGATGCTAAAAGAGTAACGCCAGGAATAGATATTCTAAAGAGGTAGCGATCACCTGAAAAGACCCAAGTGAGTCACTAGCTAGCCCTAACCACCCCCCGCCCCCCGCCCCAGGGAAGAGACCCTGTCTAGCATTCATGCCCTCTTACTACATGACTCTTCCCCATTTAGTCCTGGGCCTAATCAACTTTACCTGAGCAATGGTGCTTGTAATCCCACTGGTTGACCATAATTTTGTCCCACCCCACATCCACCTAAGCTAGATGCCTTCTCTACCTTAGCCCTGCATGGTTTTACCCTATAAAACTCCCAAAAATAGGCAGCTTCCTGGGCAACCCACTCGGGCCCCCCTTCTGTCCCTCTCCAACAGAAGTTTTGATATCCAATAAAGTTTTTTCCTCAACCTCCGTTTGTTCCTAAAATTCATTCTTCAGTTTTAGAGAACACGAACTCATCTGGGTCAGGTTGGGAGTTTTACTTCCCTGTATCAATACTGATGTGAATTGCATAACACATGACAGAATTATGTTGAAATAGCATGCTGCTAATGATTTTTGGAGATAATAGAGAGGTTACAAACAGAACTGTACTTGGGCCAAAGTGTCTCAAGGCTCTTGCTTTTTTGTACTTGTCCCCTTCTGTCTCTGAGTCTGGGCCCATCTCCACGTGGCCTTTGGGATCTCAGAGCCTCCTTTCTTTGGGTCCTGCCCAGGTGTGGTGCCCTAGCTGAGAGTGACTTTCCAAATTAGATGTTTCATTCTCTCTCTTGCTGGCCAAAAAGCCTTGCCCCCATCTGCCCAGCAAGAGAATGGCTGTATAGTTAAACAGACACACAGGTATGAAAGCCCACCCTGCAGGCTGTTTACCCTAGCTTTCCAAAGAAAATTTAATTTTTGAAAGTCTTAATAATCAAAAGGGTATGGCCCTAGCTGAGCTCATTTTCATTTTGCCCTTTTGGTCCTCTCCAATTATGCTTTCAGGAACTGCCCCTCAGCCTTGAGTGTTAGCCTATGTGGACCCCGAATGACATTCACAGTGTTCAAGCCATCTGGAGGCAAAAGCAGCCTGGTGTCACACAATGGGCACACCATTTGTGTGCATGTGTCTGTCCCAGTGACCCACGAATGCCTGGCGCTCACTGCTGGGCTCCTTTCCTTGCTCTTTTAAAGCCTCAGGCCAGGCGACCTTGATTCCTGCCTGGTCTGTTTCAGCGGCTGCTGGACCGGTGCCCTTTGGCCCACTCACACTGCAGTTCCATGTATACATACCGTGAGGTCCCCACGTAACCTCTAACCACTGAATTCATGGCATCTTCTTCACCCTTTATAATTCTGAACTAGTTCTGCATTGCACGTAGAATGATGGTAAGACTCCTTGGCTTGGCCTCCGCTCCTGAAATGATCAGGTTTTGCTGCTACTCTGACCAAAGTAGAGGAAATACAAGGTAGGGAGGTGACAAGGAAATCATAGCTAAAAACTGTACTTTGTAACTGTACAGCTTCCAGCACTCAGCTGAAGTCACCCAATGTTCACCCTTTGCCAGTGTTCTGGCAGATCCATCATTAGAAGGCCATAAATTTTCCCAATTAATAAACTGAGCAAAAGACTGAGTAAATCCAGAGAATATTTAAAACACCTCTTAAAAATAAATGCCTGTGTCTGTGGAAAGGCGAAGGAGATAGCTATTTTCTTCCCAGGCCACCTCAAGGAAAGCGTAAATATACCCAGTCCCAAACTCTAATGTCTTTGGCATACACATCCACCCTTGATAATCTAGTTGCCTAATCTACCTTACTTGTGTCTTTTTCTGACCCAGCTTGAATATTATTTTTCTGTGGTGGGAGTGAATGAGCCTGCTGCGGCAGATGGCTTAACTTTGGGAAACTCTCATGACAGGCAAAGGACTCCTCCCTGTGCTTGCTACAGCCCAACAGCTTGGGCCTTCTTTTTGTTTTCACACAAGCACAACAACACAGCCCTGCACTGGAACCTTTACCTTCAGCATGTAATATTATTTTGCCTGGAATATTTTTCCCAAATGTTGTCAAACAGTTACTCCTTAACGTTGCTCTTGTATAGTTCCGTGGTCTGTTTCCTGGTAGTCTTCTATGTCTGGAGAAGCCAGTCTTGCCCTCTGTGTCTGTTCCCAGCACTCAGCACTGCCTAGAATCATCTGCTTCCATTCACTCAACCCATTCATTAAAAGCCTGATGGTAAGCCCTGTCTTGTGACTTGAGATATACCAGGGTGCATGTTAAGGCTCATGTCTAGATGTCCCCTGAGGGCCTCATGCAGTCACAGGTTGGGCTTTTTTTGAGAGGTGGCTGGACCTAGAGTGTGTGATGCTCAGATTGATTCATGGTACAATGCAAGGATCAAGGGCACTAGGGCTAAGGATGTGAGTGCTACCTGCCCTAAGCAGCCTGGGTAAGATATAAGGGATAGAAAGGGCTGCACTTGTCCTTATTGCTTTGCTGCCTTCTGCCCACCATGAACTCTTTCTCCTGTGTGACGCTTGTCTGCCACACCACCCTGCCTTAGATCCAGCTGATTACCAACTGAACTTCTATACATTAAGTAAACCTTTCCCCCTTTAATCTTGGGTGTTGGGTGTTTTGTTTCATCCATGCAAAAAATAACTAAGATAATGGGGCTCCTAGATCTTCTTAAATTGTTCACTTACTGCCATCAGCCTCTCCACTGGAATGTAGGCTTTCTGAGTCCAGTGTCCCTTCTCAGCTTGCTTCACTCAGACTGCTTCACTACAGTCTAGACAAGTATAGTCAGTATATAACAATTCAAGGCTTATGCTACATATTTAGGGTTTGTTTATTTTTGCAGTGTTGGGGCCTAAGTTCAGGGCTTCATGCATGCTAGGCAAATACAGTACTCTATCACTGAGATATACTGTCAGCCCAAGTGCTTACATTTTTTAGTAGGGTACACATAAAACATTTTAAATACTTTTTGCTGTGACAAAGTTAATAGGACGTTTAACTAAAAAATCAGGCACATAAGAAAACTAAGATTAATTAACTAAACAATAAAAACAGTATTTACTGTCTGTGTGTATGCTTCAGACACTGTGGTAAGTATGAATTACCTTTGAAAAATTTCACAAGGCAGACAAGACCTTTATTTCTGTTCTCACTGCTAGGATGGGCAAGTGCTCCAGCCCGAGCTACAGCCTAGGCCCTGGGCCCGTGTTAAGATAAGCAGTTTGAGGTTTGTAAAGGCTGCTTGTCAATCTGTGTGATCTTTCTTCACACAGCCACACACAATGGAATGTTATTCAACCATAGACAATGAAGTCATGCCATTTGAAGGGAAGCAGATGGAACTTGAGGTCACGATGTTAAGTGAAATAAGTCAGAGACAGAAAGTTACGTATCAGATGATTTCTCTTACATGAGAATCCTAAAGCAAAAGAATCCAACCAAAAAAGAGGTGGTAGGAAATAAAGAGGCAGATTTTTGAACATGGGGAATGAGGGGCAGTTGGGGGCATAAACGGATGGAAATGATCAGTACATGTTATATCCACGTACCAATCCTTAAAAAATTGGGAGGAAAAAGGACTGGGGTTGTACCTCATTGTAAAAAATGCTTACCAGACTCTAGGGCTCCCTCTGCTGCCTCTGAGAAAACTCAGTGCTGTCTGCACAGGACACAGCTGTGGGGGCCCCTGGGTTCACAGGGAGCCCTGGAAGTTGAGGGGATTTGCTTTTCATCTCTACATTTGCAGTGCTTAGCTCAGAATAGAGAGGACTACTACACACCCCAGCAATGGCTCTTCATTGGAACACTGGCTAAATGTCTCTGTTGGAGGAAAAGAACAGCACTATAATTTGATCACGTAGTGCAAGAACAAGAGGCAGTGCAGACCCACAGGTGCACTTCCTGCTTGTCCAGCATCTGGAGGCTGCTTGCCAACACCTAGCCTGAGGGAGGGGCCTCAAGCTTTCGTCTGGGCCTCTGGAACAACCTGCACATTCCTGCATGGGTGTATTTCAGTGGTTGTATCGCCTGTGTTTGTTCAGATCAATCAGTTCAATGCAAGCTCTTACTTTTTTCAGGTCTAATTCATCTTATTTTTCTTGGGTAAAGCCCGTATGTTGTAGCTACTGCTGGAGCTTAAGTCCTCTGCACAGAGACTCTGGTGTCGGTTTTCACAAAGTGGTCAGTGAATTCCTGATAGGGAGACTTGGTCGACACAGTCTCTTTCCAGAGGTCAGGAGTCAGGAAGATGTAGGTCTTGGAGGTGGCATCAGAAGGGGCCTTAGCAGAGTGGCCCAAAGTAGCATAGCCCCTGGCAAAGATGCAGCAGTCATCAGAACCAGCTGTCGGCAGCAGCTGCCTGTGCCTAGGGACGGAGATGATGCCAGTGCCTCTGGGGTGGAGCTCAGATGCCCCGACAGAACCACAGTGGCTGTCACCTCAAACTTTTTAAAAAAGTTTCTGAGTACCTAATGATGGGTGCCGTACATATCTTTAAATACAAAATGTCTAAATCTAGGTTATCTTTACTGGAGATATATTTTAATGTAAGGACATAGCATTACATTTTAGATGGGTGAAATGATCATGTAAGCGTAAATGGAAATACCATGACAGACCTTATATCTTAGGTTATAAAAGGCTGCTTTATGAGTCTTGGTCAGCTCTCTATTAGTGGACAGCTCATTCTCCCCCCACCCCAGCAAAAGTGTATGCGTGCAGTGCTGGGAGCAGCAATTTCCAAAGTGGGCTTGCAGTAAATAAAACTCAGTACACTGGTTGGGTGAATCCAGTGATATGGGTGAACCAGGAAATTGCAAACTGTAAGTAGCAAAAACTAATTTGCATAAGAAGATTGTACAGTTGGTTTTTTTTTTTTTTTTTAATGTGATAATGGGTTCACAGAGCAGCAGTGATACTGCGTCCAGATAGGAAAATGTGGAGGACCACTTGAGAAGCTCTTCTTGAAAGAAGAGTAACCGTCTCCATCTTGACTGAGCCTGACGCTGTTTCCTTATATTGTTATATACAGAACTGGCTAGGACTTCTGTTTATCTTCAATTGGCCTTAAGCAATGTATATTGGTCTAGCTGAGGTGCTGTGACAGTCTTTGAAGGTGGCATGCATGTTTCCCTGGTAACCTATACCTGCTGCTCTTTAATGTGAGCTGGGCTGAGACAGGACGAAGAGCCAATGCTCCATGCAACCAGCTGGAATGAAGTCTCAAGACAGAGGCTATGACTTCCTGGGCTTGAAAGACTACATCAAAGCTGAAGCACCAGACTTCCCCAAAACATAAGTACTATCTCAGTAGCATAAAGCAGATTACCTTCTCTGCATATCCTGCATATGGCAGAGGTAAGTGTAGGCCACCCACATAGCTCAGCTCACAGTACTCACCTACTTCCCACAATTCCCTATAATGCCTCCTCAAGCCACTCCTCCTCCACTGAATAAAACCGGGTGTCGCCCTGGGTCAGCCTCTTTGTTCCAGAAAGCCATCTTCATGGCTGGACTTAGGCCCCTTGGCTCCCCAATAATTATAAATATGTTTTAGTGTCTTTACTTTCAACTTGAGTTGCACTGGGAGTGGTAATTGGAATTAGCTTGGTGGGATTCCAAGAATGTAACTTTGGGATTACAAATATTAACTTCTTGGATGGAGACAAAAACCTGGAGGGGTCTCCTACCCTGGGTGCCCAATGTGGACTTATACTGACTCCTGTGTCAGCCTTCTGTTGTGACCGTATTACTAAGGGTTTCTAGCTCAGTGGAGGACATGAGAGTGTTTTTCACTGTTTCCTCAACTGTTGCTGTCGACCACACTGCACTTACTCTTCCCCACCAAGTGGGCAGTTTTTCTCCAGCAGGGCCTTCTGCCTTGGTATTTCTGCTTTGCAGCCAGCTGGTCAAAGACTGGAACTTCTGATCCAAAATAAACTTTTCTTCCTTTAAGTTGTTTATGTTAGGTATTTTGTCCCAGCAATGGAAAGGTGAATAATACAGTTACCAATGTTTTCTTAGCCACTACACCAAGGCCTTAACTGCGCCTAGGATTGGGCTGCCCTGCAGGAGACGAGCAGGGGTGAGGGAGTGAAGCTCCCTCTGTATTTATGGCCTCTCACAAGGTTGCACTAATTACTGCCTGAGCCCTGCTTCCTGTCAGATTAGAAGAGCAGTAACAGATTCTCATAAGATCTGCGACCCTACTATAAACTGCTCATGCAGGAAATCTAGGTTTTTAGCTCCTTGCAATCATTCTGAAATCATTCTTGGTCCAGGAAAAATTGTCTTCCACAAACCAATCCCTAAGAGTAGTGGGAACTGTGTTGTCTTTACAACCCTTCAGGGGCTCGGTGTGTCACAGGAAGTATCCCGTGTGCTGCAGGCCCTGGGTTATACCCCAGCACTGCAGGCAAGCAAGCAAACAAACCTCAGAACTTCGATCTATGTATACGTGTGTGTGTGTGTGTGTGTGTGTGTGTGTGTGTGTGTGTGGTGCAGAAGTTCAACCTTGGGAACTTGTCAGGTAGGCAGCCTACAAATACTTCCTAAGTGCTGCATGTGCCAGCTATTGTTCTTGATCAGTGATATTCAGCAGAGTTTTTTTTTTTTTTTTAATTTTTGGCAGAACTAGGGATTGAACTCAGATCCTTGTGCTTGCCAGGGAAATGGGTATTCTACTGAGCCATCTCCTTAACCCCTTAGCAGAGTTTTTGATCATCTGTCCTGCTCAGTACCTTAGCCACTAGCTCAGTGTAGCCCCTGAGCACTTGAAAGGGGCTAGTACAGCCTTGAAACTGACTTTAAACTGTTATTTCTTTGTAACTAAGTTAAAGTGAGGTAGCCACATGCAGTGAGGGTTTACCAAAATACATGGTATAGTTCTGGAAGCAAGAGAAGAGTTAAAGGCACATAGCTCTGTTTCTATGGAGTATACATTCTGAGGTAGGGCACTTGTCAGAGTGGGACAGAGAGATAACAAACAAGAGAAACAATAAATTATAAATTATATGGCACGTGAAGTGCTGCAGAAAATTGACAGGTTCAGTAGAGTTGGGAGGGGCTGGATACATTTTAAAATAGACTAACCTTAGAACTTTTCAGTCCTTTTGTTACTATATTTCAGTCTGAAACAATGTCAACTCCAAACCCCGCCCTCTTCCACCTTCTCTTAGAGTTTGGCTCTTCTGGGACAGGGCAGGAGGGACTGTGAAACATTTGCCTTTGAAGAGACCTTGCTCTGGGCCCATGTTATTATCCTAGCTTTCATGGCCAAGATGGAGGTTCCTGGGAGGCAGCTGTGTTGATTTTCAGGGGTTAGTGAGCAGGTTAAGCCATGTCCACTCCAAGGCTGACGAGGGCAGTCATTAGCCCACCCTTATCTCCTTTGGCTCCACAGGCAGCTTGGGTCCCTGGGAATTACCTAGGGCCTGCTGGTCCCCCCACACTTGCTGACTATAGCACTATACCTTCAGAAACCTCTGAGAAATAAGCACTCACCCTTATGTCCAGGAGACCCCTATGCTACGTGACTCCTCCAAGCCTTCCCAAGACCCCCCACAGATGTTCAGCTCTGATTGGTCAATCATTGCACCCCAACTGGCTGCAGACTTGGTGACTCAACACCCCATTGCAGAGAGAGCCCTTCACTCTTTTGGGGGCCCCTTTGATTTGATGGAAGGAAAAGAATAGGTCTCAGGATACAACCCTTAACTCTCCCTGCCCCACATGCTTTGCCTGTGATTAATGACAAATACCTCCTCCACCCACCTGAATTCCTGTCCTAATACAGGATGCTGTGGCAGGAGCCTGGGCAAAAGGTGTTGGGTAGATGGAAAGGACAGGAGGCAGCTTCTGTCACCTCTATGAACCCTATAAGGATGCCTCAGTAGCCCACTTGTAGCAGCTCCTTTTAGGAAGCATGATGTTTAGCTTTTTTCCAAGATGGTGCCAAAGGAGAAGGAAGCCCCTGCCCCTCCCAAATCTGAAAGCAAAAGCTTTGAAGGCCAAGAAGGCCATGCTGAAAGGAATCCACAGCCACACAACTAAGTTGCAAACATTGCCCACCTTCCACCATCCCAAGACACTGTGGTTCCGGAGGCAGCCCAAGTACCCTCAGAAGAGCACCCCTAGGAGAAACAAACTTGACCACTATGCCATGGTCAAGCTCCTCCTGACCACAGAGTCAGCCATGAAAAGGAGTGGGGACAACAACATACTCGTGTTCATTGTGGATGTCAAAGCCAATAGGTATGAGATCAAACAAGCTGTAAAGAAACTCAACAACATCCATGTTGCCAAGGTCATTATCCTAAGCTGATAGAGAGAAGAAGGCATAGATTCTGTTGGCTTCCAATTATGATGCATTGGATGTTGCCAACAAAATTGGGATCATCTAAACTGAGTCCAGCTGGCTAATTCTAAATACATACTCCCCACCACCACCAAAAAAAAAAAAAAAAAAAAAAAGAAGAAGAAAAGAAAAGAAAGCATGCTGTTTAGCACCTTTTCTCCTAAGTCTTGGTCTCTATCCCTAGTTTGGGACAGGGAAACCCTACTTGGCAGCCTCTTACCCTGTTTAGTATTAAATCACAAACACAATTTTAAAATCACATGTTAAGTAATCATAGAGTAGATACAACCTTCCTGGGGATATGCTATCAAGCCCCTCCCACTTTAATTGTATTGTCCGGTTTACAGAAGGGGAGTCTCCACAAAGGAGATAATCTTCAAATCACCACCCACTACAGTGACAAAAGGAGAGAAGGAGAAAGACTTGCATACCTTGGATCTGAGACAGCCTAGTGTGGTGGCTGCTGAGGCAAAGGTTCTGCCATTACTTTCATCATTTGGTGCTATGATTTGTGTCCCCTCAAAGCCTCAGACAGTCGTGGGGGGCAGGGTTTGGGGGGTGGCTGAATCTAGAGTATGTGCAACAGTGGGATTAAGGGTCCTAGGGTTAAGGGTGGATGGTTGCTGGATTAGCCCATTGGTTGGATTGGCACAGCCGCCATACCATATAAGGGATAGAAAAAGATTTGTCCTCTCTCTCCTTGCTTGCTTTTGGTATCTTTCACTAGCATGAACTGTGCCACCACACCCTGCCTTAGAGCTAGTCAATTATGGACAGAAACCTCTGCAAACTGTGAGCTAAATAAACTTTTCTCCGTTAACTTGGTGGTGTTGGGTGTTTTGTCTCGGCAACAAGAAACGTAACCAAG
Source organism: Ctenomys sociabilis (assembly GCA_004027165.1). Lineage (NCBI taxonomy): Eukaryota > Metazoa > Chordata > Mammalia > Rodentia > Ctenomyidae > Ctenomys > Ctenomys sociabilis. The sequence goes on along the minus strand of PVKA01027732.1, from coordinate 18,073 downwards.
ACACCCGGCCTGCCCTGGCTGATATGATCAGCCTGAGACTTGTTGCTCGGAGCACTAAAGATGTGAAGTCCTGAGCTGAAGGCAGCATTCAAGCTGGACTGAGGGGCTCCCTGACCCGAGTGCCACAGGACAATGTCTGTTCCCTGTTAGACGTGAAGCTAAAGTATGAAAGGGAGAGTGGATCTACATGATACTTCTAATAAGCATTTCTAAGACAATAGAACCAATTATAAGTGCATTTTTCAGCTTTTACTGTGGCATTTACTTATTTGGATTTTGTTTAGTATTTTACTGTGTGTGTATGTGTATGTGTGGTAGTTGTTTTCTGAGAGTCTACTTGCTCTCTAGCCATGGCTGGGGTCCAGCTGGTGCTCTTCTTTTTTCAACTTTCTACAGTGCTGTGATTACAGGCATGTGCCACCATGGCTATGTACATTAAAAAAAAAAAAAAAAAAAAGCTTACAGGGCCAGCGAAATAGTTCAGTAATCTAAAGCGCCTGCTTAGGGAAGTGCAGGGACTATGGTTTGATCTCCTGCACCACATGCCGTGTCAGCCCCACCCCTAGGCACACTGAGCTAGCCACACACACACACACACACACACACACACACACATATTTAAAAATGCTTATATTGAGCTAGGGAGACAGCTCAATAGAATAAGCACTTGCCTGGCAAGTACAAAAGCCTGAGTTCAATTCCTGGTTCCGCCAAAAAAAAAAAAAATTGCTTATATTGCTAATTTTGAAAGATTAACCTGGTAACTATAGAAGACTTGCAATTTTGACATTGTTTTTTGTTTAGTTTACTCTAAGATTATTTGTCCCATTGTTCAAACAACATTTTTTTTTTACCATTTACAAAAGTGGTTTTGACTTTGCATCTAATTAAAACCACTATCAAAGAATGTGAACATGGCATAAGATTTTGCAGTTGAATACTTCCTGTATCAAAGCAAGAGGCATTAGTAGCTCTTCCCTTTTGTGGCCATCACTGGAGTTGTAGCGGCCAAAGAGAAATTTAATCCTTTTGTGACTTGGGACCGAAGCAAAAACCATAAAAAGCATTTCAATGCTCCTTCCCACATTCTCAGGAAAATTATGTCTTCTCTTCTTTCCAAAGAGCTGAGAAAGAAATAAAATGTTCGCTCTATGCCCATCCAAAAGGATGATGCAGTTCGGGTTGTGTAAGGACACTGTGAAGGTCAGCAGATAAGCAAAGTAGTCCAGGTTTACAGAAAAAAGTACGTCATCTACATTGAATGGGTGCAGTGGGAAAGGCAAATGCACGGCGCTCCACGTGGGCACTCACCCCACTGAGGGGGTTATCACCAGGCTAACACTAGACAAGACAAAGACCGCAAAAAGATTCTGGATCAGAAAGCCAGGTCTTGCCAAAAGGGAAAGGAAAAGGGCAAATACAAGGAAGAAACAATCGCGGAGATGCAGGAATAAAGTCCTCCTGTACAATTTTTAATTAAAAACTGCTGACTGAAAAAAAAAGAGAGACATTAGTAAAGCATACCACGTGGATAGACTGAGCTGTGCAAAAGATACATGGATGTAAGGAAAGACACACACGCACATGCACATGAGAGACAAACAGGTAGACAGAGGAGAGAGATTATATGTTTGCAGCTCTCATCCCTTAGATTCTACAATGGTGCAATGCAATGGATTCACTGCAATAACAGTGACTAAAACCTACTGGAAATATGCCCATGCCTGGCCAGGAGCACCTTACAGCTCCTGCATCGCTCAGCAGGGGAAATGAATAACATAAAAGGAGCACTGGTCCTTGCTGGAACCCCAGAGCTATGCAAATGAAGCAAGTGACCCCTGCCTGCTCTCCGACTCAGCCTCCCTCCCAGGCCCCTGCTGATTCCTTCTGTGAGTTGTCCTGCTTACTAGTCTACAAACACACCTATGATTTTATGCTCCTGCATTTCTCTGCGTAGAATGCTCTGCCTGCCCACAGCGGGCATGTGTTGTGTTTTCTAGCTGCTTAGCATTGTTGGAACACACTGTCTACACTCAGGGAATTTCCTAACGTGTGAGTGAGTAGCTCCAGCACAACATCAGAAGACCTTGCCACCCTCCTCTGCAGAGCAGGGCAAGGGCTTTGACCTAGGCCACACCCATCACTGGTGTCTACATGAGATACCAATCAGAAAATGGGAAATATGAGACATTGACAGTGTGGAAGTCACTTATCAGGAAAAACTGATAGTGAAAGTCCCCAGGTTTGGAGAAACAGCAGCTAGTAGACAAAGGTCTTGGCACAAAAGAGGGCAGGAGCACAATTTACAATTTCTGGAGCTCTGTGGGCCTGCAATAGAGGCTTCCACAAAAGCTAGTTGTGGCCGGGCATGGTGGCGCATGCCTGTAATCCCAGCACTCGGGAGGCTGAGGCAGGAGGATTGTTGTCAGTTCAAGACCAGCCTGAGCTACAAAGTGAGCTTAAGGCCAGCCTGAACTGCACAGTGAGTGAGACCCTGTCTCAAAAAGACAAAAAAAAAAAAAAAGAAAAAAGAAAAAAAAAGCTAGTTGTGAAGGGTACTGGGGCTTTATTTGAGAAAGCTCTTAGTGGTGGCCCATCTTTCCATCCATTGATCCTCAGACTCACTGTTATGGGTGGCTCAGAACAGGAACCAGATCAGAAGTCTTTTATCACTGATCTCAGAGCCACCAGTCATTTCTCATGCAGAAGAAGGCTGATCAGCCCCTAGCCTGGGAAAATGAAAGTCACAGGACTAAGGGGTCTTTCACAGTTCAGCGATATGCACAACTTGCCCATGTGGGGGCTTGTTGAGCAAGCTTAAGATGCATCTTAAGCTCCCTATGTTTATAGGAATTAGGTTAGGGAGGGGAGGGAGACGCTCAGTTACTGGTTACTAAATAGCCTTGAACAGAGGGTGAGGACACATTCCTTAGATAACAGGAAGCATAAGGGAACCCAATAGTGTTCCATAATTACAGCACAGAATTCAGTTGACCCATTGCAGTTACCCTGCGTACTGTGCCTTTAGTCAGCTGATTTTGTGCCACACCAGGTCTTGCTGATTGTAACTAAGAGCCCCAGTGACCTGCCTTTGAGGTTCACCCTGCTAACAAAGGGCCGCTGGCCTTGCAAAACGCACCTGGAACTGTTTCTCATTCTGTTGGAATGGCGACCTTCTGGGGTGACACCCACTATGGTTTAACTCTTGGATATCCTCTGATGAGGCACACATTTAGGGCTTAGCCCAGGCCTGTGGCGCTACTTAAAGGTGGGGCCTTTATCAGGTGGGGCCTGATGGAAGGAAGTTTGGGTGCTGGGGCATCTCCTGGAAGGGTATGCGGGACTCTGGCCCTTCCTCTTTCTCTTTTTGTTTCCTGACTACCGTAGAGCAAGCAGCTCTGCCTCCCAGGGGCTCCCTGCCATGTCTCCCCACAGGCCCACAGCAGAGGAGCCAACTGGCCACCTATCGCGCCCTCTGGAACTGAGCTAACATAAATCCTTCCTCCTTGAAGTTGATTATCTCAGGTGTTCGTCACAGCGGTGGCAAGTGGACATGAGCATCACCTTAGCCACACCCTTCTTGCTTCACACCCTCTCCACAGAGTTATAACTACTTATTCTGTCCTTTTCTATATGGACTGAGGTGTTTTTGAGGCTAGCTGTTGTCTCTTTTACATTTGTGTTTTCACATGTGTATTTCCACCCATTTGAGGTGCCTTGGTGTCTAGTCCTAGACAGATGCTAAAGGAAAGTTATTGGTAGGTAGATGTATCCAGAACTCGGTGAGTAGCAGGGATTTTCACCAGTACAATTGGGTGGGATCACTGTTCATAGTAATTCAGGATTGAGAAAGGGATACCCTAAACTGTGCCACTTTGGACATCAACTGAAGATCATCCAATGTTCAGCTGCTACAAGAAGGCTGTCCCTGAAGGCCCCTCATTCCCCTGGGACAGATGCTCCAAAGCGAACACAGTTGCTTTCAGACCTTCTGTGGTGGATTTCTAACTGGTGGTCAACTTGTTACACCCAGCTGAATTGAACTAATGTGTTGCCGGGTGTGGGAGGCCCACTTGAGGGTTGTTGCCAGTGGTAGAAGAGGGCAGGCAGAACAGGAGAAACTGTTGAGAGGCTGTTACAGAAGCTGTTTGTTGGAACTGCTGGAACTGCTGGAGCTGCTGGCTCTCGTGGGATTTTCTGCTGGAGGACTTTGTCACGCTGGCTTTCCTGATGAACTTGGCTGTTCTTGTTGGAGGAGTTCGGGACCCTTGTTGTCACTAAGAATGGCTACAGTTCATTTTTTGGGAGCTCTCTCCTCATTTTGAGCATTTCTTCCTGGCTCTGGAGGGGAAGATGGTGCACTGCTCAGCCTCATGAAGAAGCTTGTGGCATTGGCTTCCCTGATGGGAACTTGGCTTTCCTCATCGCTGGGGGAGTTTGGGACCGCACTGTTGCTGAGGATTGCTGTGGTGCTTTTAGGGGAGCTCTGGTGCTTACCTTGAGCATTGCTTCCTAGCTCCAGTTCAGATCCCCCAGCCTGCTAGCACAAATCATTCATCCAGTTGGCACAGACTTTCTACCTTCCATCACTGACCTTTGGGCCTTCCCAGCACAGATCCATGAAGTGGCCTGCATGAGACATTGTGGTGAACTCTGGGTCTGCTGTTGGACTTGTGGGAGGCATTGTTATAGGCTCTAGGTCTTCAGGTGGACTCCTGAAAGATATTAGGATCCACGCCCTCCACTGGATTCTTGGGTCTTTAGTGTGTGGACAGATTTCCTGTACTTCTTGTATCTGATTCTTTGGGTGATTCATTTTAAAATAATATTACAAAATGTATCCTGTAGTACACTGTTTCCCTTGCAAAAACCCCAAACCAGGACACCTTCTTACTGACTCAACTCCAGGCAGAGTGGAGGACTGAGAATCAGGCAGCACATGCTGGGTCCAGGGGAGCTATGTCCTCTCTGTGTACTCTCTCCTCTGAGAATCATGTACTCTGCCTCCAAAACTGCAGCCTCCACCCTCTCCCCTGTAAAGAGGGGACTGGCAATGTCAGGCCTCCTTTGAGGTTTTTGTTTTGTATGACTTCTGTGCTTTTCTATATTAATGAATCTGTTATTCTCTTACTAATCTGCTATTTTTGTACTGGAGATTGAACCCAGGGACACCTTGCCACTGAGCTACACTTCCAGCCCCTTTTGATTTCTTATTTTTGAGGCAGACTCTTGCTGAATGCTTCAGGCTGGCTTTGAACCTTTAACCCTCCTGTGTCATACTCCTGAGTAGCTGGGATTACAGGTCTATGCTACCACATCTGGTGTGACACCTAACCCTTGTGCCAACTTGAATAAGAAATGCTCAGTTGATTGGTCTGGTTCTGGGTTTGTCTGATAGACTTTTTCTAGAGGGAAGATCAGCCTGAGGTGCGAGTGGTACCAGCAAATAGGCTTGTAGCCCTAATGGAACAAAAAGGGGAAGAAGAAAGAAGTCTTGTCTCTGATTTTCTGGAGGAGCTCCAAGCTTCACCATTGCCTTTGGACATCCCCCTTTAGCCTTCCACCCCAGACCCTTCAGCCTCCTGGTAAGGACTCACACAGGTCTTTTCAGCGAGATCTAGGTCTTCGATCTTTGAATCCTTTGACTCTCAGCATGTTGACCACCCTTCTACACTCTTCCACACCTGACTGCAGGAGGCCACTCACTGTAAATATATATTGTGTTTACAGTGAATTGAAAGTTATATGAATTTTTTTTTTTTTTTTTTTTTTTTTTTTTTTTTTTTTTTTTTTTTGTCTTTTTGAGACAGGGTCTCGCTATGCAGTTCAGGCTGGCCTTAAGCTCACTTTGTAGCTCAGGCTGGTCTCGAACTCACAACAATCCTCCTGCCTCAGCCTCCCGAATGCTGGGATTACAGGCATGCGCCACCACGCCCGGCTGAAAGTTATATGAATTTTGATATCAGGGAAGTAGATCCTTGCCATGCTGCTACCTGACCACGTGACTCAGAAGTCCTTTGAACTGGCCTTACAGATGGCGTTTGGAGAGGTTTGGAGATGCTGCCTGGAAAGGCAGCCCTAGAAAGCTGTGCGCTGAGCTCGACGGGAGGTCCTGGCGAGAGCTCCAAACCCAGACTGCTGACAGCAACATTCTGGAGAAGGCCGGGCTCAAGGGTTTCAGTGGGGAAGAAGGACTCCATTGGCCTTTGGGTTCCAGGCCATGTGTGCTACGCTCTAGAAGAAAATTTGTCTGAATTTTGCTTATGAGACTTTAAGGAAGACTGAGATAAAGGAGGTGGATTAATTAATCTGGCAGAAGAAATTTCAAGGCAGTCTTTTTGAGCTAATGGCATGGTTCCTGTTAGGGGCTTTTAGCCAGCTCTACCTTGAGCATTGAGAGTAAAAGGAGCTGCTGAATAATTTAGAACACTCTAAGTTTCATTAGAAAAGAAACTGTGTACAGCTTGGGCCTGAGAAAGTAGAACAGAGGAAAGCTTGTTACTGAAAAAATTAGCTCTAGAAAGAATCCAACTACTTTATAACAAAACAAAAAGAAAAATGCCTGGAGGGAATATGAAGAACTAGTAAGTCTTACTCTTCTCAGCTCAAACTCTCAAAACTGACAAACTGCTTTGAGAAGAGAAAGCACCAAGTTGAAGAAGGATGGCTGCCGGGGGAACTTGTTCCTCCATTTGGTTCCTAGCACTCAGCTCTCCATGTTCCTAGAATGCCTAGGCTGTGATACACAGTGACAAAGGGACCTGCAATAGGTCCCCAGACTGAGACTCACTTCTTCCAACCAGCCCCCACGCACCAGCAGCCCATTCACCTGTGACCCCATCCATGAGACCTAGGGATGAGGTCCTTCACAGTCCAGTTACACCTGCAGGAGTCTCCGAACCAAGTCATGCTGATGTCTAGATCGCCCAGCACATTTTCTGTAGACTTTTTCTATTCAAAATTCATGTAATGGTATTTGAGCATTCTGTTGCTTTGAGCCAAATTTGTTCTAAAGTATATGTGAAAAATCAATTTTTTTTAAAGTTGTGGTATAGTATTTCCTCTTCTGATGACCTATAACATTTTAATCATGTATGTTTATTTCCCCTTATTTTTGCTGTTAGAAATTTTTTCTTTTAAAATGTATGTCTCTAGGGGCTGGGAAGATGGCTCAGTGGAATAAGCGCTTCCCTGGGAAGCGCAAGGGCCTGAGTTTAATCCCTGGCTCCACAAAAAAAAAAAAAAAAAAAAAAAAAAAAAAAAAAAAAAAGGTATGTTTTTTGGTTTTTTTTTTTTTTTTTTTTTGGCTATAGGATTAGAAAGTTGCCATGGAAAAGACAAATGATTTTCCCTACCCCTTTAAAATGTTGTTCTAACAACTGGCTCTTTGGATATAAATTTGTCCCTTTTATAGTACATAGTTTGACAGAACCCCAAATCCATGTTTATTTCAACTCAAATTTCAAATCTGACGTGATTCTAAACAAAACTTAAGGAACAACAAAAATTGTAATGGCAACCAAGAATATTTAATGGGCACTACAATATGTGATTAAACATTGTTTCTTCTCCCATATTAACTAAAAGTTCATTTGAACCAGAGATGCTTTGTGTTTTTTATTTGCGAGCCTGACTAACAAACCTGGTGAACTCGTTCTCCTTATAAGGGCATTAACCCTTACATTGTGAAATGCTGTTACACTAGCAAACGCTTGCTTTTCCATGTAACCAATCTGTCCTCTTACCCCTAGACGTCATACCTGCTGCCTTTCTCAGAGCCAGCTGCGGGGATTTGACTGGGTTATACAATCCCAAGTGCCACAAACAGCTACCTGGAGCAGAGAGACCACAGCATTGCCTAATTTGCTGACTTGAGCCCACCTCTGAAATACTGTGGGGTTGCTGGCGTGTGCTAACAACAGTGATCTCTAAAATGCCCTTCTAGGGGACTAAGGATGTAGCTATGTGGGGGAGCATTTGCCTAGTGTGCCTGAGGTACAGGTTCCTGAGACCCCAAAACTAAAAACTACTCTTGAAAAGGGGAATTACCACAGGAACAATTTTTTCATGGACACTTTATTAGTTAAATGTCAACCAAATGGTTTTCCAACCACATTTCTGAACTCCTGGGGAATGTTAAACATTTTATCAACTATTTGTTTCTCTGTTCCTAAAGTTAGTATTTCTTTAAGCCAATGTTGGAAGGGATTCTGAACTATTAAAATGATTTTTATAAAACATTTTTATAATAATATAAAAAAGAGATCTCGCAGTGCTAGGGCTGAAACTCAGGCTTTGCACGTGTAGGCAAGCACTGTAACCGAGTTGTACAGCCCTCTGGGAGATCTATTCCTGGGAACAGGAAACCTTGAAAAGGAAGCCTTTTAGGGGTACTGCTGTGCTGTAAAGCAGGTAAGAACACAGCTCTGAGCTGGACAGAGCTGTGTGGAAGCCAGCATAGCTCTTCCATTAGTGTCTATGTAGATTTGAGGGAGCCCCTTCACTTCTTATTCCTTGGTTTCTTCCTGACCCTCATTTGCTTCTGCCACTGCAATACCAGGCATAGGGTTCAGAGAGTAAATCAGCCTGAGGACTGGCCCATAAGGGTTTGGATGGAAAAAGTAACTTTGTGGATTGATGGTTAAAATTTTAAGCAAAATCCTGATTGTTACTCAGTGTACAGAACTAGGCCTGAGGTTTGTCCAGAAGAGGTAGAGAAGAGAAAGGTAGAGAAGAGAAAGGCACTGCGTAGGGACGTTCAGCGTTAGGATCGGACCTTGGAGGACAGTCAAGTAAAGGGTTAAAGAAGGACACAGAAAAGCAGTAGGTTGGGGACTGGTGGCTTAGCAAGGGCGCAGACTCCCACCCCACTATAAGGCAAATTGCTCCAGCAGCCCCAGGGAGCAGAGGGGCTGCCCAAAGATGTGGAGGACAGAGTCAGCCCAGGCTGGGTTTGGAAGAGGTGAAATGATTCTGAGGTCTCATACAGACTTTGACATAGCGTTTTGGCTCCAAAAATAGCATTTTTCTAACTTCCACCAGGAGCTTTGAGTCTGTCCTTAATATCAGGGTTCCCTCCTTTTCCTAATCTGTCATGGCTACAGGTTACACACACACACACACACACACACACACACACACACGGAAACCAATCCAAGAAGACGAAGCGCGCACACACATACACACAAATGAAAACCAACCCAAGAAGACGAAGCAAAGCCTGGGAAGGCCAGGGCTGCGCGCCAACACCAAGTAGCTGTCTGCATAGAGCAGGATCCGTCCAACTGAGCGGCTGCTAGGACCCTAAAGAAAATCATTGCCTCCCGGAATACAGCGGCTTCTTTGAATTTTCTGACTTTGTTAATAGAATGGCTGGGAACCATAGATGATCTATAATCCATCAGGAATTAAAAGGCCAGAGAAGCTGAGCTAAAGTTCAATTTTCAACTGTACTCTGGTTTGCCATTAGGGATGATGCACTTCTTTGGGGGAAGCCCGGAAACTTTTTTAACTGGCAGTGAACTTATGTTTCATCGCTACCATTCCATCGTTTCCTAATCGACCAGAATTTACACCGAGCGCCTCCCGGGAGGCCTAGGCCTAGCATCCCCCAGACTCTGTCCCGGGACGCCCCGACTTCCGCCTCTCGGCGCGCGCAGCCAGGGCCCGGAGCAGCGCGTCCCCCGGCTCGGGGCGGCCCGGCGGAGGGCGGGGCGCTGCCAACAAGGACGTAAGCTGCCGACCGGGCCGGCTGGGCGGGCAGCTGGGGCGGAGCGCGGGCGGGCGCGACCACGCAGGCGCGGCGGTGAGCGCGGGCTGGCGGACGCGACCACGCAGGCGCGGCGGTGAGCGCGGGCGGGCGGGCTCGCGCGACCTTCCGGCCCGGGCCCCTGGCTCCTCCGGCCTGGTCGGCCCGTTTGCTGCGTCCTGTCCAGGGGCGTTTGAATGGGCGCGGGCAGGCGGGCCGGCTGCATCTCCCGCGGCTGCTCGCCGGCGCCGCGGGGAAGCGCTGCCTCGTCCTCCGCGTCCCGCCCAGCAATCAGTTTCCCTGGGAACGAGAACGGAGTGTGCCCGGTGCCGCTGTTGTGGGACCTCGGGCGGCGTGGGCGAGCCGCGTGGGTGCTGCGGGGCCGCAGCGGTCAGCCTTGCCCTGGGAGCGCCGGGTCCTCCGCGAGCGGTGCGCACGTGGGGGCTCCTGTTAGAACCCACGAGTCGAGTGCAGGGTTTAGATCTGGTGTGGGTAAAAGGATACCGTCTCCTCTAAAGGTGGAGTTCACACAGAGGAAGTAGTGGATGTGCTTTATTTTCCAGCTTGGGAAATACACGTCCACAGGAAAGGAAATGAGCAGACTGAGGTGAGAGGCCACCTCGGCTGTGCTGGCTGGCTGCTTCCCGCCTGACACCCCAGCCACCCCGAAAGTGCAGAGTTCAGTGCATTGGAATGTTGGCTTATCTTGTGTTTGAGACTGTGTTGAGCTTGGGTTATGGACATGATCTGAAACACACGGCTTTTGAATTCAATAATGCCCCTGCCACTGGCTGTTTTGTGACCCTGCCATCTTCAGATTTCACCTTTCTTTCCAAAAAGGATAATGGATTAGAACCCCAGTAACCTTCTCTAGTAACAAATTCTCCTTATCCCAGTAATGGCACTGTCCTGGCCCATCAGTACTGGAAGTTGCTTTCTTAGCTACCGCGTTTTTGTTGTTACAGGTATTAACTTTTTTTTTTTTTTTTTTTTGGTAAGAACAGGAAGATTCTTAAATTTATTTATTGTTAATGTACTTGGTACAGGGTCTTACGATATAGTTTGGACTCTAGTGATCCTTCCTGTTTTCAGCCTCCCCAGCGCTGGGATTACAAATGTGCACCAGCTGTCTGAGATTCTTAAATTAAGAAAAAAGAGAAGATGAAGAAAAGGAACATTCTTGGAGTTTGATCATTGGCAAAATGTTTCAAATTAAAAATTTTTGGTGGCTACCGTAATTTCCTGCTGAATTACAGAATGATCCTCTTGTTCAGATAGACCTTGGCTTTACCTGATTCAGCCCACCCACCACCTCAGCAGGATGAGGAAGGAAAACTGTCCCTTGTTTTTCATGAATTCACAGTTTGAAAACTGGGAACTGATTGCTGAGTTGGTCGTTTTAACCTATCTGAAGAAGCCACCCTTTTTCCTCCCTAGTTAATATTTAAGTCTATATCTCAGCAATAATTGATTTTTTTTTTTTTTTTTTTTTTTTGTCTAGAAGAGTAGACTACTTTTTCCCCAACTCTCTAGGCTCCAGCTCAAATGTACTACTCAAGATTTCCCAGAGGGAGGCCTGGTGATTTGAATCTTTAACTGCAGCAGGTAGAGTCTTTTCAAGAAAATCACAAACTCAGTGGCCCAGGAGTTGCACCTGAAAGTGTGGGGGTGGGTAGGCCATATTAGGCTGACCTAGGATAGTGGTGCAGCCGAAGAATCTCTTGTGTGACCTGGGGCCTATTTATTATCCACATTTTTGAATCTTGTGCACATTTACTGCTGAAAAGCCTGGAGTGGGTAATGGTGAATGAAGGGTCTTGGCTCTCTGCTGGGTCTGGTAAGAGAACTGATGATACATGTTCACTGTTTGTGATTGCTTTGTGTGTGTGTGTGTGTGTGTGTGTGTGTGTGTGTGTGTGTGTGTGTGGTGTGTGTGTGTATGTATCAGGGTCTTACTCTGTAGCCTAGGCTGTCCTTGAACCTTCAATGCTCCTGCCTTAGCCTCCGAGGGCTGGGATCACAGACATATGTCACTATACCCATATCTATAATTGCTTTTGTATCTTTTTTTGGGGGGTCCCAGAAATCAAACTCAGGATCTCACAGTTTCAGGCAGGCCTTATGCCACTGAGCTAAATCCCAAGCCTTGTATCATGTTTTTATTCACCTTGTACAAAGACTTCCAGCTTTAGGGGTCACGGGGCCAGCATGCTAGAGGAGCAGACGTTTGACCCAGGTGCATGTGACTTAGTAGAGCTCCTGACTTTTGCTTCATGTGTGCTGCTTTCCGGACCTCCTGGTGCCTCTTGAGCACCCAGGTTGCCTTCCAAGCTTGGAACGAAGCCTAGTAGAGCGCACTTTCACCTTAGGTCTTTGAAGAGCTAGTCTGGTGTGGCTCAGGGTGTCTGAAGTCAGCTTCTTCATTGGGTATTCATTTCAAAGTTTTCATTACGGTTGGTTGAAGTGCTGCTAGGGGGCTGTGGTGTGATAGTCAGAGAGGGTTTCTGAGCTATGGGGTTTTTATGGGAAAACCAATCATCTAGGAGCCCCTTGAGCCCATTCCACTGGAGCAAGGTAAAGCCCACGTCACAGAACCCAGAAGTTCAGGTCCAATAACTTGCAGGTGCCTGACTAATGGTGAACTCTTACCTCCTCCAGGGATATGCAGTGTCCATCCTAAACTCCAGAGTTGCCTTTCACGGAGCCCAACATCACCATGAAATCCAATCCTGCCATCCAAGCTGCCATTGATCTCACGGCAGGCGCTGCAGGTAATCCCAGAGAAAACCTAGTCTTCTGTATTCCTCAAGTACCCTCTCAGCAAGGTCCAGTTCCTCTGTCACCCAATTGTAGTATGCATTAATCTTGGAGCACATCTGTTTAATGGACGTGTAATAGTACAGAGCGTGGCAAAAAGTAATTTCTGATGTATTAAAACTTTGAGTCAGGGTAAAGTGCTAGGGTGAGAATGTCCCTAGCACTGCTGGGAAATAGGTCAGAGATGAAGTCACTCATCCATTGTCACACAGGTAGAGCTTGCAAGTGACTTTGGACTCCATTCCAGTGTTGGCCATTTTCAGGTCCTTTGCAGTACAAAAGCAACACCATGCTGTCTGTATAGGAAATGCTGCCTACTAGTTTTTGGTGCTGGGAAGGGAAGGAGGGTGTGCTTTAGTAGGGAGACATATCCCACAGTATCGTAAAGCCAGGAGGAAACAAGAGGGTCAGGGTTTTCTAGGAATGGTTAGCTAAGGCGAGCCCAAGCACAGGTGGGAGCCAGGGCTGGCAACATGACAGGCACTGTGTTAGGAGCAGTGCAGCATAAACTAGGCACAGAGGTACATTTCTATAATCCCAGCACCGTAATGACTGAGACAGACAAGTTGGAGCTCACTCTGGGCAATAGAGCAAGGCCCTATCGAAATAAAAAGGGTTGAGGATGTAGCTCAATGTAAAGACCCTGGGTTCCATCCCAAGAGCACAAAGAAAAAAAAGGAAAAGGCAGGCATTCCAGGAAGCTCAGCCTGAAGCTAACCATGGAAATAGACCCATTGGTATGGTGGACATGTAGTTTTCCAGAGTCCTGTGCTGTTGTAGGATCTGGATTACTCAATTCCTAAGTGAACCTCTTTCCCAGCCTCACAGGCTGGACAGGCCAGAGGGCTGTGTATTCCAATATGCTCTTAAGCAGTGGGACCCCCAGGTTGGCAGATCAAGTGCAGTTAAGGGGGCTGTCACCTCTCACCCTGTCTTATGTCCTATTTTTTAAAAAATCCTTTTTAGAAAACAACCTTTTTCTGTGTATGGAAGGTTAACCAAAATAGCCTAGTGAGGAATGTTGAGGACAGCATGTTATAGATGCTGACAAGACAAGGGCCCTGCTCCCAGGCTAGAGACCACAGGAGTGTTCAGCCTGGCTGGCAGGCCTGAGGGTCGGCTGGTTCTGCCTCTGCAATCTCTTGCCCTTTGGTCTTGTGTCTTTGGATCAGTTCTCCACACTGTGTGGGAGAGAGCTGCTGCTTCCCATGCCTTGGGCACCCCCTCTTGCTGTGCTGTGGAAGATGGTGCTGAGTGGGGTGCAGCCTCTGCCAACCTCTGGCCTCTCACCATCAGGATGCATTGAGTAGGGTCATGTCTCGGGAGGGTATTTAGCCACAGTGAGATTCACAGCTCATAGCACTTAATAACTTCCAGTCTATCAAAGATTTAGGATCTATTGTGATACAGTTAAGTGGCATTCAGATATCTGTATACCATGCTTATACTTGAGTCAGTTGTATTGTAGATTACGCCAGTATTGGTGGGAGCCTGGTGCAGAAGACATTTGTGGTGGGCATGTTTTGCTTAGCAGTTATGCCATTAGCACATGTTATCCTGTGGGCACTTTATATCCTCACTGATGCTTCCTAGGTGTTTCTCCCAGTGCTTCATGGCACAGGGCTGCCCCTTGCTAATGCAGAGTTGCCCTGCCTGCAACTTTCAAAGCCAGCGAGCCCCTGTGCAGGGACGGGGCCTGGGAGTGGACTGCTCAGAGGAGATGTCCATTAGTAACATTTGAGCATCCAGTCTACTGCTCCGTACCTGAGGGCAAATGGAAAGCACTGTTGGTGCATTCGACAGTCCAAGTGTCCCTTGCTAGTGTGGGTCCTTTTATGGTACAGCAGATTTAAAGCACAAATTTACAGGGAAAAGCTTTTAATTGAGGGAGAAACTAAAAGGAAATACAGCTCTTGCAAAGACCAAGACAGTACCCTAATAAAAAAGTAAAAACAAATAGGAAAATTCTCCCCCTTGAGTAGCTGGAAGGAGCACAGTCTGATACAGGGGTTCAGACTGGTCACCCACATAAATAGACCAGATTTAAGGGCTAGCAGAGGTGGGCCAATGTCCAGTGAGTTATCTCAGTCCTGGTTTATTAGCTCAAGTTGAATCCTCATGACTTAAAGGGTAAATTTGTTTCCCATAAGAAGAATCCTAATGGCTTGGAAGGTAATCTTAGGCATGGGAGGCTCTGCTAGGTTCCCAGATGACATAGGTTTGGGATAGTGGAGATTTCTGGGTATAGCCGAAGGTCCCTGTAAATCTCTACTGGTTTTTTCCATCCTGAAGGATAATGAGATAGGCTAGGTAAGTTTAGGGTTGTTAAACCTTGTTCTGCCATCTTTTAGAGACTCCTGGAATGACTAGCCCATCTGTGTGCAGAGCTGAAAAGAATCTGAGCCAGAGTTTCACAAAATGAAGGTCATTTTGTTCTACTGTTAGTTGCATATGAAGCATTTGTAGACCCAACTGAAGAGCCAGTTTTTAGCAGAAACCACTGTTAAGTCCCTGACTGCCTCAGAAGAAAACACAAATCACACATCTGATGAGTAACAGGTTAAGGGTCCAGGAGTTTGTTTGTTCTTTATCCCTGTATTGGTTTCTGTCACCAGAGTCATTGAGGGTGGAACTAGATGGACCTTTAGAGGTCCCTGGCTCTGATGCTTACTGTCTATGTAGGAAGGAGTTTCAAAGAGGGACAGTGGATTTGTTCAAGATTACACAGCTAGGAAGCAGGGCCAGGATGTTAGTTTCCTTGTCTAGTTGCGTTATTTTGTTGTTGCCATCCTTTAGACATACCTTAAATGACTAAACTCGGAAAAAATACCACAAATCGTGGCCTAACGGGGCAGCCTCGTTCCTGGAGGTAAAGAAATGATTTGGTACTTTCCCTGCTCTATTTTTTTTTTGACACATAACCTGCTAGAGTTCAGGATTTTTCTGTGCTTGCCATAGGAAAGGTTCCAGGAGAGGATTTCAAGCCCTAGAGCAGTGGGAGACAGAATTTAAAGATAGATAATTGAGTAAGAATGGATCTAAGACCAGGAATATCCTCAAATTTCCTTACAAGGAAACTTAGGAAGTACTTTAAGAGTTACATTAGAGAGCGCAGACCTGGTGTGTGACTGACCCAGCACAAGCCCATCATGGAGCCCTTCAGGAGAACTCCCTGCAAAGAGGCTAGAGGCAAGACCCACCCAGCTGATTCAGGAGCAGAACTTGGTTCCCCCAGCCGCGTCGGCCCCGCCTTCGGGTACGCTGAGCCGGCAATGCAATCCGGGCGCGGTGGCGCGCGCCTGTCATCCCAGCACATGGGAGGCAAAAAGCAGGAAGATCACTATGAATGTGGGCTGCATGCATAGTGAGACCCTGCACCAAAAAAATAGGAAAAGACAGGAGCAGAACATCTTGTCAGAGTGACACAAAGGGTTCACCTGCAAGGCTGCAGCAGGAAGAAGTGGAACACAGCAGCCAGACCCAAGCCACACCCACCTGGAGGAGTCTGAACCTCATAGATTCAGACCTGGTGCTAAGGTAATAACTATCTAAGCTCTACACCAAAGGTCAAAAGTCAGTGGTATACAAAATGACAAAGAGAAGGAACAAGAAGCAGTCTCAGGCCCCGAATCCACCAAGTACAAATGCAGAAGACACTAGCATAGAGGAAATTGGAAATCACACACCTGAAATCTCTGAAATAATAGCATTGGAAGTAAAGAAACAACTGCAGAAAGGTATAGAAGAGATAAGATCAAAAATAATTTCTGAAGTAAAAAATGTAGTGATAACTATAATCAAAGAAGTACTAAGTGCTTCTAAAGAATACGCTGATACAAAAATAGAGCAGAATATAAAAATGATGGAAGCCCTGAATAAGCAATATAGGAAAGAAACAGAATTTATGAACCAGATTCAAAGTGATACACAGGAAATTAAAACCTCAATCATAAGCTGGCAAATCTGAGTGAAAGTGAAAATAGACTCTCTGACCTTAAAGACACCCTTACAGCTAGTGAAAAAGTAAGCAGCGATCTCTTAAAAACCACTAGGATGCAGGAAAAAATAGTTCAACACCTGCAAGATGATGCAAAGATGAACAATATGAGACTAATAGGCATCAATGAGAAGGAAGGAGTCAATACAAATGATATAAAAAAATAATATGGGCAGAAGTAATAGAAAACTTCCCAAATATAGGGCAACAATCTGACATTCAGGAAACCAAAGCATATAGAACTCCAAATAACATCAACCCAATTAAAACCACTCCCAGAAATATAATCAAGATTCCAAAAATTCAGCACAGGAACAGTATACTAAAAGACACTAAAGAAAAGAAACATCACATTTAAAGGAAAACCCATCAGAATAATGGCACATTTCTCTTCACAAACCATCAAATCAAGAAGAGCATGGAGCAAAGTACTTCAAGTCTTGAAAGAAAACAAATTCCAACCCAGAGTGATGTACTCTGCAAAAGTCTCTTTCAGGTATAATGGAGAAGTAAAATACTTCCATCACAAAGAATGACTAAAGAATTTCATGATGACTAAGCCAAGCCTGCACAGACTACTAAATGATGTTCTAGAGAGCGAGCAAAATGGTCACAACCCTAGGAATGAGAATGGAAAGAACCCACCAAATAGGGCAAACAATTAAACACAGGAGAATAAGAGGTATACAGTAGTAGTCTTTCAGTTATCCTTTTGTGTACAGCAGCAAAATATTCCCATCAGCACACTCTACAAATGGACTACTCTTGCACCCTGTGGGTCATGATTCCATATGGGTAGACAGGGTGGATTTCAAGGAAATAGCTGTAGCTCAGTCCCACAAGTTACACCTGGCCACCAGTAAGTGTCATGGTCATTATCCACATCCACAACACACTAGAACTTTGTATGATATCCTATCCTCAAACTGTCAGAAGTGATGGTCATTTATTTGTCATTCCAGCATTTATCTTATGTTTTATTCTTAGAACTTCTTTACTCTCATGAAAACTTTTTCATAATTCAATTGTTCTGAAACATTTAATTTTTAACTAATTAGTATTTAATTTTCTGAATATTGCTTAATTTTAATTTTTGTTTTAAGATTTATACTATATCTTTGAATTACAGTTTATCTAAAAGACATCGTATGATCTAGTACTAGAAACTTTAAAAAGTATTGTTGACTTTATATTACTTCTTCCTTGTTTTTTATACACACATACACATATATACAAAAAAAAGTGTATAACCCAACATAAGATTGATACTGTTTCATAGAAATCTTCAATGACCTTTCAAATAAGGGTACATCTAATATATTTTATATAGTCCTGCATAGCTATCACTTTGAGAGCTCTTTATTGTTCATCCAGAGCATACTGCAACTTCTCTTGCCTTTTGAATTATGCTTTTTGTTATTTCCTATCTGCTTTGTCTGGAGGTATTAAAATATTTCAAGTTTTTATTTTATTTTATTTTATTTATTTTATTTTATTTTATTTTTTTTTTT
>PVKA01027731.1:0-30164 GCA_004027165.1 Ctenomys sociabilis | reverse complement strand
ATATATCACTATGATACAATGTATCCAGATCCTTTGGGAAAATTCCCAGTAGGGGGATATCTGGCTTGCATGGGATTTCTACTCCTACTCTTTTGAGGAGTCTCCACACTGATCTCCACAATGGTTGTACCAGTCTACATTCCCACCAGCAGTGGAGAAGTGTTCCCTTTTCCCCACAACCTCTCCAACATTTGTTGTTGGTGGATTTCCTTATGATAGCCATTCTTTCTGGAGTGAAAGAATTCTTTCTTTCAGTGTTGTTTTTATTTGCATTTCACAAATGACTAGCGATGTGGAGCATTTTTTCATGTATTTGTTCGCTTGTTTAATTTCGCCCTCTGAGAAGTGTGTATTCATCTCAGGTGCCCATTTCTGAATTGGGTCTTTAAATTTGAGGACCCTGTTATATCTTAGTTCTTTATATATTCTAGGGCCGGGGAGATGGCTCAGTGAAATAAGCGCTTCCCTGGCAAGCACAAGGGCCTGAGTTCAATCCCTGGTTCCGCAAAAAAAGAAAAAAATATTTATATATTCTAGACAGCAGACCTCTTCCTGATTGCTTATTAATTAGGATTTTTCAAAATTTGTGGGTTGTCTTTTCACTCTGTTGACAATTTCTTTTGACATGCAGAAGCTCCTTAAGAAGAGTTGATCCCAGTTGTTGATTCTTTCAAGTGCTTCCTGTGCGAATATATGTCTGTTCATGAACTCTTTACCTACCCATATGTCTTCAAGAGTTCCTCCTACTTTCTCTTCCAGGAGATTGAGTGTTTCTGTTTTAATGCTTAGAACTTTAATCCATTTTGACTTTAACTTAGTGCATGGTGATAAAGGTGGGTCAAGTTTTAGTTTTTGGCATGTAGAAAGCCAAGTTTTTCAGCACCATTTGTTAAAGAGGATATCTTTCTCCTAGTGAAATTGTTTAGCCCCTTTGTTGAAGATAAGATGGCTGAGTGTGATTGTAGATGCCTCTGCATCTTCTAATCTATTCCACTGACCCTCAGGTCTATTTTGTTGCCAATACCATGTTGATTTTATCACAGTGGCTTTGTAGTATAATTTCAAGTCAGGAATTGTGATGCCTCCTGCCTTGTCTTTATTGGCCAAGATTGCCTTTGCTATTCTAGGTCGTTTGTGGTTCCAAATAAATTTTAGGAATGATTTCTCTATGTCTGGGTGATATGTTGGTGGAAGTTTGATAGGGATTGCATTAAATCTGTACAGAAATTTTGGGAATATGGCCATCTTCACTGTGTTGGTTCTTCCTATCCAGGAGCATGGAATGTCTTTCCATTTTCTGAAATCCTCTATAATCTCTTTTCTTAGGATGTTATAATTTTCCATGAAAAGATCTTTGACTTCCTTGGTTAAGTGAACACCAAGGTATTTCATTTTCCGCAGTGCTATTGTAAAAGGTATTGTTTGTATTGTTTCCCTTTCAGTGTACTTGTTATCTGTGTAGAGGAATGCTATTGACTTTTGAGTATTGAATGTGTTTCATGCTATGCTACTGAATTTCCCTATCAGTTCTAGTAGTTTCTTGCTGGAATTCTTGGGGTCTTCCAAGTAAAGTATCATGTCATCTGCAAATAGTGATACTTTAACTTCTTCTTTACCTATTCTTATTCCCTTTATTTCTCCCTCTTTTCTAATGGCTGTTGCTAAGGATCCAAAACTATATTGAATAGGAGGGATGACAGAGGACATCCTTGTCTTGTACCTGATTTCAGAGTAAAAGATTTCAGTTTTTCTCCCTTTAAGATTATGTGAGCTTTTGGGTTGTCATAGATGGCTTTTATCAAGTTAAGATAGAGTCCATCTATTCCAATTTATTATGATTTTTTTTTTTTTTTTTTTTTTTGGCAGAACCGGGGATTGAACTGAGGCCCTTATGCTTTGCCAGGGAAGCACTTATTCCACTGAGCCATCTCCCCGGCCCCTATTATGATCATTTTAACATCTCAAAAAATTGAACAGAAAAGACCCTTTCTTTTTTCTTGATTTCAAAAAGGAAACCATAATTTTTGATTCCACCCTCTCAGTCAACACAGGACATGATGAAGTGGAATAGTGAGAGTCAAAATCAAATTCCTGGCCAAGCACAGTGCCACACAAATGCAGTTTCAGTACTCAGAAGGCTGAGGCAGGTGGATCATTGCAAGTTCAATATCAACCTGTTCTACAAAGTGAGCTCAAGGCCAGCCTGGACTGAACACAAGACTTTGTCTCAAACAGACAAAAAATAAAAATAAAAAAATAAAACCTCACAGCAAATTCCTAGGCAGATGCTCTATAGGACCTCAGACAAGGCACTTGATTTGACCATTTCAGCTTCCTGACCTCACAGATAATGGAGCTGAGGAAATCAAAGCAGAACATTTTCTGTATGTTCCATATGTTTCTATATGTCCCAGGCCTCCCTGAGTCACATCTCAATACAGGTCTGTGAGACAAAAAACGTAACCATTCTTATATTGTAGTGAAGTAGCTGCCACTGCTTGGAGCACGGTTGCTTAGGTCAGTCTGACTCAGTGTCCACATGTTTGATCTCTAACCAGCAGTTCACATTTTGGTCTGGGGATTCTTTCTTTCTTTTTTTTTTCAAAGAACACCAAATAGTGATAGAAAAAAGCAGTATTAGAAATGATACAAAACTTCACCAAACAAAAAATTGGAGTGTTTCTATTGATATTTACTGTATTTGGAACTAAAAGTGAATAATTAAACATTTTAAAATAATATAATTAATCCATTATCCACTGGTATTAATAAAATATTTTATAATGGTAAGAATGTCATTATAAGTTTTATAAGTCTCTTTAATGTCTGGCTTCAGAGAAAGCAGTAACAGATCTGTCAATTGCCTTCCACTTCACACCCCCAAGATCAATAAAACAAAGAATCATTTAAGCAAAGAGAAAGGAAATTTTTAAAAAGATAATTACAATGATACTAGGACAACTGAAACATTTATCTAAATTTCTAAATTAGAACGTCACCCTATCTACCAAATGAAAAGAAATAATAATTATTATAAGATTCAAAATTGCATTTTATTTTATAATTGCATTTTATACTCCATTGGCAATCCCAAATAAATCAACTGTTACTAGAAATTGCTGATGATTTTTGTTAACAGTGTGAAAAAGTTTCTGAAGAGAAATTAATGATTGAGAACATGACTTAAAAAACCATGCTCATAAACACACCCACATGATTCTGAGAAGGTGTAATACAAATCTTCCTAATCAGAAGGGAAGTCTAAGGGAGAAAAATGATGACTTATGTAGGACAATAAATCAGTGAAATATACCCTGCTCCTGCTGAGAGGATGGAGTCCACTAGCCTAAGCTCGCCATGAGGTGGGTATCCTTCCTTAATACTTGTGATTTACTTTGTTTCCATCCTTAAGCCCTGTGCTGCACCACTTACTCTGACCTCTTCCCTGGATTCCCACATCTGGGTAGAGTTAGTTTGCTTTCTACAATACCATGAAATATCACATTTATCCTCAGGAAATAGCCAGAAATAATATTCTGAGTTCTTTGCCCTATGAGGACCACCCCACACTGAGACCGAACAAATCATTTCTGAACAGCCATTACATATTTCTAAATCCTCCAGATCTTGATGAAAATACCACATTCTCAGTGACATGCTCAAGCCATCTGTTTACAATTATTAACATCACCATCATCATTCCTTGTTACTTCCTCTTCCCCTCTTCCTCCTTTATTTTTTCACCAGCAATTTTAATTTTTTATTTACTCATTTTCCCTCATACCAGCACATACCTTACTAAAGAGAGTTTGACAAGCAAAAGTCTCCAAATTATCTATTCCACTGGTCCATTTGTCTTAATGTACATGAGCTGTTTAGTACCAGAAAAACTGGTGTAGGTTAAGAAAACTACAAAAAAAGCTATTTATTGAATAGAAGAGATTAGGATAAGTGAGTTACTAAACAAGTGAACTGAAAGAAAAAAGCATTTGAGTTGTGAACTATGTCCTCAAGGAGCTCACAATCCAAAAGTGACTCTCAAGGTATGTATGTCGAAGGGCATAAGCCTGCCACACAGCTCTACAGCCATGTGAACAATGACACTAAAAACATTAAGAAATGTTCGTTTTTCCTTTTTGTTTTCTGAAAACTGTCTTTAGATTCTATTCAAAAAGCATCTAAATCTAGGAATTCAAGAGACTGAACAGAGTACCCCGTAGAGACAAACTTGGATCTGGTTTGTTTGTTGTTGTTTTTTTAAGTTTAAGCTTATTGGTACAATTTGGGTACTTATAATGATCACATTCATTTTACAGAATTTGTATTTGTACATAATGTCTTGATTCTCATTTTTCCATTCTATTTCGTTCTTTCAAACTCTCTTCCCTTTCTTATCCACAAAGCTGTTTTTATTTTATCCTTTTTTTCTCATGTTTTTGTTTCCCTGTCTTCCTGTCCCCTCCCCCACCCTAGTTCCTGTTCCCTTTTGAACTGTTCCTTTATATTTCATATTATCTGATGTGCATTTTGGCTCTTATTTACAATTTCAGTTTCTCACACCAGAGAAATAAAGCAATACTTCATGTATGTCCAGTTTATTTCTCTTACACTTACCATCTGAACACACACCAATTAGCTATACACGTCAATTGTATCTTCCTTCATATATCTCTTCTATTTTGTGAATGAGATTATCCTAATATTTAATTTTCTCTGTGATTAGTAAACAAATATTTATTTATTCAATCACTTACTTACTTACTTTGGTACCAGATATCAAACTCACAACCTTGATCTTACCTGGCAGGCACGTTGCCACTGAGCTGCATTCCCAGCCCGTATTCAAATACTTACAGTAATAATGTCTGTGAGTATAATATCATGTATGCACCTTGTATGATACCAAAACACTATGAAAACAGTTTGCAATGTATTAATTTACCGAATCTGTCTTGTTAAGGTGTCTTAAAACTGTCTGATTGATATTTGTACTTCAATAAAATAAAAAATAAATTAAAAAATTAAAAAAATACAGCACAGCTTTCAACTTTTGGAAATGTAGCAGAATGTCTATCTCTGCCTTGTGAAACTGTTTGTCTAGAGTACAAGCAAAAGAATGTGATAAGAAAAGAGGAAAACTCGGGGCTAGGGAGATAGATGCACAGGACTGAGTTCAATTCCCAGCTCACCAAAGAGAGAGAGAGAGAGAGAGAGAGAGAGGAAAACTCATTGGTCTATTAGAATACTATGTAATAGGCAACTGGACAATACTTAAATGGGAAATATATTGTTTTGGAGTTTGTCTCACTCTGTAGAATATGAGCTTGTTTTGTTCTGTTTTTCATTTGGCTATTCCTGGGTCCCTTTTTGTCATAGTCTAACAAATTTCTGGAACTTCTAGATGTAAAAATAAATAAAATATTCATTGGGACAAAAAGTGAATTGCAGAAGGAAGAATAACCAAATAATCATTAATAGATTTACAAGAGATGCTAAAGGCTTTGTGATATTTTGGATCATTATGTGCCCTCAAAGCCTACACAGTCATAGTATTTGCAGGGATGGCTGAGTCAAAAGTGTGTGATTGACTTGTAGTTCAGTACTAGAACTGAGGGCGGGTGATTGCTGGATCAGTCCACTGACTGGATTGGCACTACCCTTATCCCAGCAGACTGGATATGACGTAAGAGATAGAAAGAGGCTCGTCTCGCATTCAATGACTGCTTTTGCTGTTTTCCTCTGCCATGGACTTCTGACACTCTGCCACACCACCCGCTGCAGTGGAACCAGCTGATTATGGACTGAAACCTTTACAAACTTCCAACTAAATAAACCTTTCCTCCCTTAACTGTGGGTGATAGGTATTTTGTCTCAGCAACAAGAATAATAATGACAGGCCTCAAACTATACAACTCATAAACCATTCTCTAGTGCTCAATGAGTGCTTCCTACCAAAGATTTTTTAACTTTACCACCCAAATTTCATGTTTCTTATTCCATAATTATATGATAGTTTGCTAGTATCTTTCTGAAGATATTCTTAAGTCAGCCTGCAATGGTCCTTCAATTTACACTCCGAACATTGCAATCTCAGACTAGTTCCTTTCAAGACATTTATCTCATCTGTGGGTAAACCATAAGCCCCATGAGTCTGGACTACACATTTGGACTTATTCATGATGTACTCCCAGCAATAGCACAGAGCCCTAGTATATATTCCACAGATATGTATTTGTTAAGTAAATGACTTAAGGAATAATATATAATTCTGTATATGTAGAATTTGCCCTAGAAACTGTAAGTTCCATTTACATCTCAAACACTTTAGTGCTTTGAATGTGGCAGTGGCTCAATAAATATTAAATCAAAAAAATCTAAATAAATATTAAATCAGATATACAGTACTTTCCTAAAAGCTATGCATTTGTGTATATGCGCAGAAAAGTGGGTGAGCCTTGTGGAATTGAATTTGCTTATAAAAATCCATCATGGCTTTCTGCCATTGGCTTATACTTTCCTGCAGAAGACTTCTTGTTCTTATCCCAATTAAATATGAATTTAAGCAACCACCAGATACTATGGTATTGACAAGCACTGTTGTAATATTTAAGACAACCTTAAAAAGGACAAAAAGCCTTTGTGCCATTTGAATAAAAGCTCATTTTTACTTAAATTAACCAAACAATACTGGGGCATGAAAGGAAAAAAAAAAATAATCCTGCCACGCTTGGCAGCTTAGCAGCTTGGCAGGGCCAGTTTGTTGAGCACATTCACTGGTAATAATTGTAACAGAGGAGGCCCTCACTTGGGAGGGCCATTATTTACTAACAGAAACATGAAGTTCAAAGCTTCGTTCAGGTCACATGTACTACTCTGGATACTCCAACTTCAACACTATTTTTGCATGTGGAATGTTTTTAAATCCTAAAATAATCTTCAGGTGACCTTGCCATAAGTCTTGAACCAATCTCCCCAGTGCCCAGCAGAGGACACCTGTGATGCATTTAGTTACTTTCTCATCCAGTGACCTCTTCTTCTCCCAAAACACCAGGTCAGCAAAGAGTAAAGCAACAGATTAGAAAGGCCTCACCTGGGGCCAGCCTGACAGCACATGCCTGTATTCTCAGCACTCCGAGGGGCTCAGGCAGGAGCACCACAGGTTGGAATCTAGCCTGAGCAATTTAGCAACTTAGTGAGACCCTGCCTCAAAATGAAAAATAAGAAGAGCTCAGGAATGTAGCCTAGAACAAGGCCCCAGATTGAATAATCAGTAGCACCAAACTGAAAATAGCTATTCCCCTGGTGCCTGGCCAGCTATTTCTACATGCTGTGATGTATTATATGGGCCAACTACAAAAAATCAGTTCTCTAATCCTATCTTATAGGGTTTCCTGGCTATCTATCCTACTCCATCTCTCACTATCATGATTTCCTTTAAAACTGAGTGGCATTATCAAATAGATCCAGGTTTGTAGTCTAGAACACTCTTAATGTGAAAAATACTTCCATTTGACCCTTTCTGCCCTGAAATACACCAGAGTTTACCAAGATCTGCTGCTAATGTGCAAAAATTTGAGGATGGCAAATAACAATACACATGGAGCAGAGTTTTATAACTCCAAAATATCCTACAATGAATGTCTATACCATTGGTAATATCACTATTTATGTGTGTCAGGTAGGTCTATTTTGCTCTATAGTTTCTCTGTCAAAAGAAGTTCAACTTTTCATGAGTGAAGAGACTGACAGGGTGAGTCTTCAAATTGCTTAACTATGTCACAACCTTAGCCTGCCTCCAATCTTATAGAGATTCACATATAGGGAAAGACAAGAACATACAATATTAACTCTAGAATGTTTTTCTATATTCTAGTAATTATTGAGAACTAAAGTGTTTGTGTATGAGAGTTATAGGCAGATTATTATTTAAAGAGAAAATCATGTCTAAAGAGAGTCAGAAAATTGATTCAAACAGTGATACATATCAGGCAATTGATGCTAAAGTACTGAACATTTTAAAATACATGACAAATAAAAGAAAGTAAGATTTATGTAATCATGGAACAAGTGATTAGGAAATAGATTTTGGCATGTGCATCTAAATCCTTCCATGAAGGAGCCAAGGTTGGGGGGGAGAGACAGAGAGGGGGAAAGAAGAGGTGGGGGGAGGGGAGGAGAGAGAGAAAGAAAGAGAAAAGTATGAATATATGCAATGCTTAAAGGTAAGGATTAGATAGCAGGTTTTTCATCTTGCTTCAGAGAGCAAGTACATACACCAGTTGGAAGTGGGAAGAAATGAAGATAAAAGATCACAAAAATAATAATGACTATGATGAGTGAAAAACAAGAATATATAAGCAACAAAAGTTCTCTAGATAATATAAATATCACATACAAAACCATAGATATTTTTAAAATAATTGTAGAACTGAAAATAGTTTGGTGGAGGGGGCTTGGGAGATGGCTCACTAAAATAAGCACTTCCCTGGCAAGCGCAAGGGCCTGAGTTCAATCCCCAGTTCCACCAAAAAAAAAGAAAGAAAGAAAATAGTTTGGTGGAGATGGAGTGTAGGACATGAAGGAAAAAAATAGGCAGGGAACAATTAAGGAATGATCAGTTTAGACCTTTATGTTTAAGCAAAGGAACAGTGATAGTGCAGGACTCAAATTTTCCCAGGCACGCTGCCCCAAACACTCTCCCTCTTGGTTTCCCAGGCACCCTGCCCCAAACTCTCACCCTGTTGGCCCCATGCAGAGCCAAACCCAAAACTGCAGAACAGTTACACCTGACTTCGACCTGGGCAGGCAACTATGAAGCTCTCCTTTGTTAACATTAAAAGTCCCCTGCAGACCATGTAGCCCTGCCAAGATTAGGTCTCCCTCAGCTATTCCAGGCCATGATCACCTTCCTTAAAAGATCCTATGAACTCTCCTGTCCCACCCCCACTTATTCACTGCTGTCTTGGTCTGCTAGACAGTAAGCCTGCTTGCTATCTCCAGTAAATCTATTCTTGCCAGAATGTCTGGTCTGGTCAATTGTATGGGTTCATACCTAACAAATGGGATGATAAGACCTAATTATAAAGAAAGGTAGTAAAAAAATCAAAAATAGGGTTGATCGTCTAAATTATACTCAGTTAATAAAAGGACTTAAGTATCTGTTCAGAAAGTCTGAATTTCAGCTTATGAATTGGTGGAAATAATTCAGTTTTAAAGTAGGGAAAGAAACAAATTCTATTTTAGGAAGTTAGACAGGCATATATTTAAAGGAAAATGAAAAAAGCCCTCAAAATGTTGTAACTAATATAAGGCTATAGTATATTAAATCCCTAAACGTCAACTCTGAAGGCAGAAATGATGAAGATACACACCCAAGACACAGCTAACAGAACCAACACAGAAAATAGAGAGTCAAAATTGCCTGTAAGACATAAAGTTTAAAATACAGGGTAATGAAACTCCCAATTTGAGAGGTACCTGGGACAAGATCATGTACTCTAAACCTGAAGAATGAATTTTCAGAATAAAAGAGGTTGAGAGAGAATATATTTATTGGGGGAAAGAAAGCTCCTGTCCAAGAGAAGGACAGAGGAGGGACCCCAGTCAGTTGTCCCAGGAAGCTATGTTTTCTATGGATTGTAACAGAGAAAAACCATGTGGGGAGGTGGGTCTAAGTTGGAAAACATGGAAACACACTAGGTGGGCATGAGATGGGACAAAACGATGGTCCTCTAATAAGACTACAAGCATAATTGCCCAGGTAAAATTGATTAAGCCCAGGACCAAACAAAGAAGAGTCATGACAAGCAGGAACGAACCTGGAACAGTGTCTTTTCCTATAGGAGTCTGGGTTAGTGACACTTTCTAGCTTCTCCTGGCAAGAGACCTATATAGAATATCAATCTTAGATGTTTATCTTTAGGGTGGTATGCATTTATTTGATCTTTTGTCTTGAAGTCTGGCCCATAGTAGAAGTGTTTGTCTCTGTCACAGTTACAAGGTGTCTGGTCTTCCATACTAGCTCCTTCTAAGGGTTTGGCCTTGTCTGACTGCCTATAATATTTCTATCTTACTCAGCTGCCTATAAAAATTTGATTGCAAAATAGCTTGAGTGTAGACTAAGAGTAGAAAGAAGCTAACAGCTAAGAAGATTCTCACTGTTTTAATGTTGAGCTCATTGTTCACTCATTTACACACTCACATAACAATATTTATTGGCACTTACCATAACCAAGTAATACGAATAGGTGCTGAAGATAGGGAGTTGGCATACACTTAGATCATGTACTTAATAAATGTGGAGGCTAACAGGAGAGATATGAGATGTACCTGAGTATTAAGACAATGTAGAAAAATAATGTTTCATAAAAGAAGGATTTCAGCATAGTCAAAAATGATTTCTAGGGCCAGACAGATATCTCAGTGAACTAAAGTGCTTCCTTAGGCAGAGTGCAGTGGGTCAGGGTTCAATCCCCACCATACTGTGCCAGCCCCGTCCCCAGGGCACTCTCAGGGGGAGATTGAGATTAGGGGAGGTGGTGCGCACCAGTAATCCCTGCATTTGCGATTGCAGGAGGATCACTATGAGTCTGATCTACATAGTGAGACTCTATAGACCCTATGGACCCTGTACTAAATACATTAAAAAGCCTCTTTCTAAGCAGGGGAACCTGAAACATCATTATAGACAAATTGTGATGTAAATTAGGCCTTAAAGGTGAGATATGATCACTAAATTTAGGGTGATTAGATCTCTCTGTTTGCCCAACACATTCAGTTATGCCTGTTGTCAAGTATAATTACTATTGTTTATATTTTACTCTCTACCTCAACTGAGAAAGTAGATTATATCTGCTTGTGCTAGACATAGTGAAGGAGTACCACCAGCTGGTGCTCATAAGCAATGCTGAGGAGGCTTAAACAGTGAAGTCTAAAGTCTTTCAGTACTATATTTTCCATTACTAGGTAAGTAATGACATTGCTCTTTTTGATTTTAATGTTATATACTTACTTCTGGACACCAAATATCACAAGGAGAATAGATAATGAAGTTCAAAGAAAGACCAGAGTGTAAGCTGATTCCAAATTATGTTAACACTGAGTTTACCACTGAACCCTAATTTGAGGAAGTATTCATGAAAAGACTATTGCAGAAAAACACTTCAGGGCCAGAGAAATAGATCAGTGGTCCCAAGTGCCTGCTTAGGCAAACTTAGGCAAGCATGCAAGGAACATAGTTCAATCCCTGGCACCATCTGCCATGACAGCCTCTCCACAAGGGTGGGCTAAGGTGGCCACAAAAGAAAAAAGAAAAACATTTCAAAAAACACAAGAAATCATGACCAAGTTACAATGATGTTACAAACATACACACACAAAGGTAATATAGATAGATAGATAGATAGATAGATAGATAGATAGATAGATAGATAGATAGATAGATAGATAGATAGACTATATGTAAACATTAGTAAGACATTTATAAATGTTAGCCACTAGGATAATTCTGTATCTCCTCTAGTGTAATTTGATGATATTCAGATCAAGTAAATCTATTTAAAATATAAATCTCTTAAGAGTTTCTTGACTTCCTAAAGGAAATAATTATGAAATTTTTTCAAAATTATTTTACACAAGTCATAGTATATTTTTGTCATCCTAAACTCCATATGTCAAACTTCAGAATGCTCTTTAAAATTCTGATGACAAGACACTGTATGTAACAGACAAAATGGTATTCTGTTTTTTCTTGTTGAAACCAGTCTCTATAAATGTAAAGCCATGACTCCAGAAAGCGTAGTGCCTTTTGAAAACTCTTAAGAATGAGATAGATGATAGAATCCTTAATGTTTCTGTTTTTGAAATATACAACACATAAGATTTAAGAGATAAGCCAGAAAATATCAAGCAACTTGTTCAAAATTGTTGAAAGAGAAATGCTAATTTTTTTTGCAACAATGAGAGACTGAAATTTTTATAAAAGATAAAATAAGATGACCAGCACCGTATGTGATAAAGGATGATGTTATGTCAACTACCACACAGATCAATACGAAACAAATTCATATTGCTGACTGCCTGAAAAGAAAAAGACCCTTACAAATCCATAGTGCATGAAAGAAAAATGGTCTTAGCAAATAGCAAATATAAAGCTGGGCCCTAATAACCTCCAAGCCTATAAGAATCAAACATTTTTATATAACTTTATTATGTCTTATTTGGAGCTAGTGATAGATAACTCTGATATTCATTCAACAAGGGATTGTAGGGTATTCCGTTATCATTTTAAGGCCCAAGTTAGTCAATAAAGATATATTTTGTTGTAACTGAATTTTCTGTCTTTCAAAAAGGAAACTCCATGACCACCAGGGACATAACAGCTAAGCACATGACTGCGTTGTAAATTATATTGGTCACAGTGCAATGAAAATTAGCTAGATATAGCCCAAACATTTGGAATTTCATAGGAATATGATGTCCAAACTTTAAAAAGCTGTTATGATTTTCTAATACATTGGAACTCCTCTTAAGCATGTAAGATAGACGCGATAAGCGTTACAACATTAAAACCCAAAAGGAAGCTGAGCGCCACCAATTTAGCCATCATGATAAACATACAATTAGTGCATTTAGAATTGAAGCCCAAAAGCCCTATTTTTAACCAGCCTTTTTCCAGTACTATCGTTAATGAGCACTTAAGTTCTACGTATTTTCTCCACCATACCAAAATGTTTGCTTATCTCTTTTCAGATTAATTTTTTAATGAAGGAGATACGAGCCCCGCCTTTGCCCGGGCCCTTCACTTCTTGCCAGTTGAGGAGAGGGACTCCGTCCTCTTTCTTCATTGGATCTCAAGAGGCTGCCCTCTGTGCAGCAAGGAACACAGGACAATGGAGGAGTGGAAAGTGAAGAGGAGGAATCCGAAGTATTTTAGTGTCCACCCTACTTAGGTTGTTAATGCCAAAAAGAATGCCATTCCAGTCAGTAAAAGCACAGGGTTTTCAATTCCTGCAGCACAGTCAACTTCACAGCGACCAAAGTTAAAAAGAGCGATGAACAGCAACCATTGAAGAAGAGTAGCCATGGCCCTCCGCTATCCTATGGCCGTGGGCCTCAATAAGGGTCACAAGGTGACTAAGAATGTGAGCAAACCGAGGCACAGCCGTCGTCGTGGGCGTCTCACCAAACACACCAAGTTTGTGCGGGACATGATCCGGGAGGTGTGTGGCTTCGCCCCCTATAAGCGCCGCGCCATGGAGCTACTCAAGGTCTCCAAGGACAAGCATGGCCTCAAGTTCATCAAGAAAAGGGTGGGGATGCACATCCGCGCCAAGAGGAAGCGTAAGGAGCTGAGCAACGTGCTGGCCACCATGAGGAAGGCAGCTGCCAAGAAGGACTGAGACCCTCTGGAATAAAGCCTTGCAGAAAGTTAAAAAAAAAAAAAAAAAAGAGCCATGAAAGAGAAGACCAAACCTCAGGGTGGAGAAGGGAAAGGTGCTCATGCGACTCGGATCCAACACTCCTTCACTGATGTCTCCAATGTTCAGGAGATGGAGCGAGGGCTCCTCTTTTGAATGATTTCTACTCAGGAAAGCTTCAAGCCTTTGGAAATGAGTGTTCCATAGAGCAGATGGAACGTGTTCTGGGAGTGCAGGAAAAGTTTGCCCTCTTGAATCTGACTCTATAGGGAGTTAGAGGAGCTTCCTGAGGACAAAAGGAAAACAGCCAGCAACTCCAACCTGGACAGGTTGCTGTCTGACTTAGATGAATTAAACTCTTATAGAAAAGCTGCACTTGGCGGACGCACAAAATGTTCCAAATACATCGGCCAGCTCAGCTGTAGTACAGTCTCCTTTCCTGGAGCTTGCAGCCGAGCTGCATGCTGTACTTTTCCAGCTGAATCCAGTAGTAGGCCCATCTCGCACCACAGGTGTGACAGTAATTAAAATTCAAGTGCAATGATCATTTCCACACCTTGCTTTCAGCAAGTCCTCTTGCTCGCACCCCACGTGCAGGGCGAGAAGAAGACTCTCAGGAGACGGCTTGCAGGTGTTGCCTCACTTGAAATGCATTGTGATCAAAGTCCTTGCGGCTGCAGGCTGTGTCCTCCCTGAGTGCCCTCTTGCCCAGTGCCTCAGTGGGCAGTGTACACCTCGAGCGGCAGCCCAGCTTCCATTACTTTAGACAATCAGCACACATGCAGCTGTGTGTCCAATGGCCAGTGACAACAAAACCTTAAATGAGTATTTGTGAGATTTGCTATTTTTACTTTTTTTTTTATTTTCCATAAATACTTTTATTTAATGTTCACTGAATTTCATCACCCTAACCAAATACTTTATCTTCTCTACTTTTAAAAGATGTTGGTTTAAAAGATCTTTTTAGCAAAAACAAAATCGTGAAATGTTCTCTTGCAGTGTGTCAATCAATCATTTTATTTTTATTTTTTTTGTTTTTAATTCATTTATTTATTACAGTGTCTCGTTACATATCACAGATTCTTCTTTTTTTTTTGCGGGGGGGGTCAGCTCACCCCGCCCTGGGAGCAGGGGCTGGCATGGCATGTGGTGCTGGGGCTCGAACCGTGGTCCCTGAGAGGCGCTTTAAACCGCTGAGCTATCTTGCCAATCAGTCATTTTATTATTTTAATTTATTTTTTATTTTTTATTTTATTGAAGTACAAATATCAATCAGACAGTTTCAAGACACCTTAACAAGACAGATTCGATATATTAATACATTGCAAACCGTTTTCATAATGTTTTGGTATCGTACAAGGTGCATACATGATTTTATATTTACAGATATTATTTTAGCAGATGTGTCTTATCAGTAAATTACTTATTTTTTATACCTGAATTATATCAAAAATTCAATAATTATTTTCCTAGCGGATGACCGTAGTACTAGAAGCCAACATAATATCCTGTCCAACCACCATTAGTGCAGATCTTGCCTCTCATAGGATTATGTAGAAGCACAACATTATCTATCCCAACTATACTGTCTATACACACACATCATGATTTTTTCTTTCTATATCCCTTCCTTTGTCTACACCTGTCAAAGGTGGGCACTCCATTGTCATTCAACTAACTTAGGTGCTTGAACTCGACACCACAATCCAACACAGTCCAGCATTCCACAACAATAGCGAGTTATTCAAAGAAGTTGTGGACCATAGCCATTTACAGCTCAGCTTAATATTATGGCCTCACGATGTATACTTCATTTTTATACTTTTCTGCTGGATGGTTAAGACCTAAATAGAGCAAGACTTAAACACCAACACATGAACTTTATATTTCTTATGTGGTCAGTGAACTCCTCTCAGGATTTATCTTGTCCTGTACATCATTCTGTAGATCCTTTGTCTGTGTCATCCATGTGGATGAGTCACGGCCAATGCTTGACCAGTTTGCTCTCTGTGAGAGCCTGAAAGAAAGTTTTCTCTTCATGTGACTCTCCCCAGGCACACTATAGAACTTCAATCTCTTTCCTCTGTGGCTGAGATTTGCTATTTTTAATAAAGTGGTTGATTTTTTTAAAAAATAAAATAAAAATTTAATAAATGGTAATATTTAAAGGATTATTTTTACCCAGGCAAAGAGTAGTAATTGGGTAATGGAAATGGGCAGCTTCCTCAGGTTCCTGCGACGAGAGTAGCAGGCATCAGTCAGTGTGCTCAGTGTTCATGACAGCCACGACACATGGCAGCTTGTCTTTATACGGTGAAAATTAATATGTAAGTAAGGACTACACCTCACAAACAAAGGATCTAGATCTCTATAGATTGCGGTGACAGTCACAGTGAACAAGAAGTCACACAACCGCAAGGAGGAGGAAGGAAGGATCCTATACAGATGTGACCATAAGAAAAGCTTTAGAGGTGTAGGATCTGAAGGCAGGGTCACAAAGAGAAAAGGCTACAAGAAGCAGGCAGGTGACTTGATGGAGGAAGCAAATAGCGCTGGAACTGGAGAGAGCTCAAAGCTCCTGTGGGAAGGGAACAGCTCCATGGAGCTCTATCAACATTGTCATGCCAGGGACTAGGTTTAATGTTGGCAAACTGAAACCACACACACTTCAAAGAGAGTAAAGAAATTCCTAGTAAGACTTCCATTTACAAATACTAGCAACTAATTGTTTCAATTAACCTGTTAAAAATAATGTATTTCAGCTCCAGTTTGTGGGCTAACATTTTCAGCTTCAATGTCCAGCCTAAAGTTTAATCAACAAGGTTTCCATAATCCATTTTGAATTCAGAATGGATTGTATCTAATTGCTCAAAAAGGCTCATTTCAGAAGATTTAAAAGGAGAATAAAATTTGTACCTATTCACTGGAATTGTATGAGCAAGATGGCCATAATCTACCCACTATGAAATTATTTCTTTAAAATCTTGAGATTTGTATTAAAAATCATACAATTTTGTCTTCTAATTCACAGTATAAGTATTGTTCTTTGTAATATCAAGAAAAAGTTTCCATTCTCACAACTGTTAGTAAAATTGGCTCACCAAGAAAAGTGTGCCAGATTTATCCTATGCCTTTCAAAGCCTCCATGAACCTCATTCAAGTAAAAGAGTCCCAGATTAACCAGAGATGTCCAAGTGGCCCTTTCCTCCCTCCAGCTGTCCTTGTGCCTAAAGCTTTAGCTCCAGTTATCCATCAGACCGCCAAAAGCCAAGGGCCAGGCACAAAGGCAGAGGCATCCCCAAGAATTCTAGGGCCTCACTTAAAATGCAGTCTGCTGGTCTTGCTTAATCTGATCAACACCTCAACTGCTGTCAGAAACGATGGTCATAATTTTTGATCCCTATTCTGGCCTCTTGCCTTTCAAAATGATGTCTGCACTAAAATACCTAGAAAAATATTATATTTGGACTCAAGGCTAAGATGATAAAACTTTCATTTTCCAAAAATGTCCACATCTTGTACTGTGAATAACTACTACGAAGACAGCAATATGCAATGTATTAATCATTGTAACTATCATACTAACCTATTTTGTCTTTTTTTTTTTTTTTTTTTTTTTTTTTTTTTTTTTTTGGTCTTTTTGAGACAGGGTCTCACTATGCAGTTCAGGCTGGCCTTAAGCTTACTTTGTAGCTCAGGCTGGTCTTAAACTCACAAAACTCCTCCTGCCTCAGCCTCCTGAGTGCTGGAATTACAGGCATGCGCCACCACGCCCGACCTTACTAACCTATTTTGAAACTGTCTCAATGCTACTTCTTTCTCAATAAAATCAATATAAAAATAATTTTAAAAATGAAACAAAAAAGTCTTCATACCACCTTCATCTTTCATGCTAAAGTTCACTTAGAAGAGGACACCAGTATAACTCAGCGAGAGCATCAGATGGAAACAAAGCTTCCTCTGCAGATTTTTTTTTATTACAGATGTGGTATCAGAGTTCTCCGAGCCATTATGGGAGTCATCTCTCCAGAGGAACAACAGAATTACAAAGTATACTGAGCTGCTACAAATACACTCACTTCTCAGTCAGTTATGCCACGATCTATATTAATGACCAGCATGCTTACCCATTTCAAGATTGTAAGCATACAGGGACCCTCACAAGTATTATTAAAAAGTGGCTGATCCTGAAAACTTGTTCGTTCTACCTGAGTTCTGCTTTTTTATCTTCCTTTTCATTTCAGAGTGAATTCTTGAAATTATTTCTCTCATATTCTGTCTCTTAACACAGAACTGTCCTTTTCATGACAATGATTGATGAATTTCAAAGGCAAAGAATGTCATATTCCCTAAGAGTTTTCTAAGTCTCTAAATTCACAGTATTTTTGTGATAAATATCTCATTTTTATGAAACAGATTCATTAATCTTAGAAATTTTATGATTATGCTTAGTATATGTTGGTACAAAATTTTTCTTTGAGATATTTAGGATATTTCCTCCATCTGCCAAGAGGCACTCAGCAGATAATTCATCCTTCATGATTTCAGACTAAGAGAAAAACTATATTAAAATTTAACTCCTAGAAAAACAAAATTAATTTATCTCCATTGAGTTGAAACTACAAAGGAATTTTTGACAATTGCAATTTGTCTTAAATGCCCCAATATAGTGATTATATTCAAGACTTATTAAGCATATTTGTAGCACTGACTTACATCTGATGTACTAGAACCTGAGAAAGTGTGTGTGTGTGTGTGTGTGTGTGTGTGTGTGTGTGTGTGTGTGTTTAACCAGCTAGTGATAATGGACCAGAGTTCAGCCACTTTGGTCCTTAGTAAAACAGCATCATAGTTATTGTCAAAGGACGTTGAAGTAGCATCAGAAAAGGTCAGTCTTCCCTCATACAGACTCAGGAAATAGTGGCTTGAATAGAATCTGTTCTGCTTCCAAATCAGAAGTTAGATGATAACATATTTGGGAAATATTAAGCCACACTTTCTCTTACTGTACACTTACCAATTCCTTCCCCAAGCAAGATACTGGAAGGAATGAGGACAGAGATGTTGTTAAAGTCAACATTCAGTTTTAGTAGCAATATAACCTGGGCTAAATTCCTTTACTTGTCTGGGCTTAAATTTCCACATCTTTAAAATAGATATAGCAGCATGGTGGTGCACTCCTGCAATCCCAGGAGGTTGAAAAATCACTAAGGCTGAGGTTAAATTTGAGCTACACAGAAAGACCCTGACTCAAAAACTAGGATGTAACAATATATACCTTCTAGAACTGCTCAAAAGCTAAAATTTGATGGCGTACAGAGGCCTTTACTTCAGCACTGAACATACACTGAATGCCCTGTAAATCGTCTTATTACTGTTTATATTTACTGAGAACTGACTGGGTTACATCAGTCTTCCAGTCCTATATAACATGGAAACTAGAATGAAAGTGACTTCTCAAGGCTAGGGAGATGGCTAAGTACAATAAGTGCTTGCCCAGCAAGTGCAAGGTCTGAGTTCAATCTACAATTCCACCAAAAAAAAAAAAAAAAAAGGAAAAGAAACAAAGAAAATGACTTGTCTCTCACCTTTGTGATTCAAGAATTCTACAACAGTTCTGCCTTCTCCTATATCCTCCTCACAAAAATCCAAAAATGGGATTCCGACAGTCCAATTTCATGTGAGTTGAAAGAATATAGAGTCAACTAGACAAAAATGATCTACTATAACTCACTATTGTTGTAGAATGCTGGACTGTATTGGATTGTGTTGTTGAGTTCAAGCACCTAAGTTAGTTGAATGACAATGGAGTTCCCGTCTCTGACAGGTGTAGACAAAGGAAGGGGTATAGAAAGGAAGAATCATGATGTGTGTGTATGGACAGTACAGTTGGGATAGATAGCGCTGTGCTTCTACATAATTCTATAAGAGGCAAGATTTGCACTAATGGTGGTTGGACAGGATATTATGTCAGCTTCTAGTACTATGGACAACCACTAGGAAAATAACAAGGTAGAAAGTATTAAATATTGAATCTTTGATGTAATTCACACACAAAAAATAAGATACGCAAAGAGCTATACTCTCTTAATTTACTGATAAGAGACATATGGTATAATAATGTCTGTAAGTATAATATCATGTATGTACCTTCTATGATACCAAAACATTATGAAAACACTTTGCAATGTATTAATTTATCAAATCCATCTTGTCAAGGTATCTTAAAACTGTCTCATTGATATTTGTACTTCAATAAAACAAAAATTTAAAAAAATGATCTACTGCCATAGAGTCCATTAAATTGGCATGGAATCCTTTTGTTGCTAGGATAGAATACAATCAAATAGAATGAAAATCTGCTGATGAATCAGGAATTACGTAGAAACATAATTAGGGATCTTTCCTGACTCTGCTGATACTGGAATGAAATCCTTTCTGACTGGATGCATCTCATGAACAACACGTATGTGTTTACACATGGGAAAATAGGAAGAAAGGGCGTCTCACACAGCTTTATCGGCAACTTTTCTTTCACTCACAGCCTAATTTCTCAAAAGAATTCCTCATGTTCTTCACTTCTCATTTCTCACCCAACTTCAAGCTCAAGTTATGTTTTCTCAATAATGAACTAAGTGCTATATATAGCACTTGACAGTGGCCATCACATAGATATGCTGTGAATGTTAGCTATGATTATTACTAGTAGGCATTGTGTAATAAGCTAGACAACAGCACAGTGTCTTCTCTTCCTTTAATCTCAGCTGAGTACACATTGAATTATATGCTGTTAGGCTTCAGAAACCTTATCTAAAGACAATGGTCTGTCGTTTCTTCTCTTTTCTGTTTTCATTTGATAAAGGAGGTCTAGTTAATTATAGTCTAGTTATAATCATTATACCATTAACTTTTAGCAGACAGCCCTATGACAATGATTCTATCTCATTCTTTTGAATCCACAGAATTCTAATACAAATATTTTTCAGAAAGGTAAAAAAATGGGAGTTTTGTTTAAAATGTGAGTTTTAGTTAAAATGTGGTATTCATGTAAATTTCTGGACAATAATTCTACTGCTCTTAAATACATACAGACTTCCACTGATGTTAATTTGTCATTAAAAAATTGATCCTGGGGCTGGTGAGATATTTCAGCAGACTAAGCATGTGCTTTGGCAAGCACAGGGACCAAGGTTTGATCCTCTGTCTCACATGCTGCACCAGCCTCGCCCCGGGGCATGCTAAACTGGAGACAGAGTCCAGGCATGGTGGAGCACACCTGTAATCTCAGCACTGGGAAGGCTGAAAACACAAGGATCACTATGAGTCTGGGCTGCATAGTGAGAACCTGTACCAAGTACATAAATGAAAAAGAAAATTTATCTAGAAAGACAAGGGTCGCTGGAAAGATGGTGGAAGAAGAGCAGAGAAAAAAATCTTTTTTTTTTTCTCTGCTCCCCTTGGTTCCAGAAAATCTCCTGAAAAAGAGGAAGGCTTATCAAGCCCTCAAAGCCACCCAGGCAAAGAGGCCCTTTTGGCAAAGAAAGAGAGGAAGGTAAAAGAGATCTGATTTAAGCGACTGGAATCTTTCCTTCATGATTCTGGGCTGCAGCAGCGTGATGGGGTGCGGGTGAAACGACTAGAAGTTAAGCCTTGTGCTTTGGAAGCACCTGATGAACATTCCTTGGCCTTTGTTGTCCACCTCCAAAGTATTAACAGAGTGAGTTCACTAGTACAGAAGACCATTGCAAGACTTCTCCTGAAGAAGCTGTTCAGTGGTGTATTTGTTAAAGTCACCCCCAAACTCAAAATGCTGCGGATAGTGGAACCTTACGTGACCTGGGGATTTCCAAATCTGAAATCTGTCTGGGAGCTCATTTTGAAATGTGGACAGGGCAAGGTCAAGAATAAGACCTTCCCGCTGACAGACAACACTGTGATCGAGGAGCACCTAGGCAAGTTTGGTGTCACTTGCCTGGAAGACCTCATTCACGAAATCACCTTCCCAGGGGCACATTTCCAGGAGATCGCCTGCTTTTTGCACCCTTTCCATCTGTCTGTGGTCCGGCATGCTACCAAGAACAGAGTGGGCTTCCTCAAGGAGATGGGCTCACCTGGCTGTCAGGGGTGAGTGCATCAACCAGCTCATCCGCCAGTTGAACTAGTTCCAGAATAACAGTGCCATGGAGCATGTTTTTGTTTTTAGAACTTTGTTACCAAGTGTCTTCAGAGAAGATGATTTTTCTGCTTTCAGAGACTGGAAGGAAGTATAAGGACACCAGCATGGCAGGCTCCTCTCAGCACTGTCAGGTTCAAGAAAGAGCTCCACTGTTTCCCATCACACCACAGCTGAAAACAGCACCTGCTATGGAGGAAGAGGTCCTGTTTTGTTGCATCTTCTGCCCTGGGACTTATTGTTGGTGAATGAGTAACCTAAGGAGGGTACAAGGTTCCCTATATGGCTTGGAGCAGTGGACCCAGACCAGAGGCTTACTTGAGTCTGGAGCCCCAGGGCTCTTTTGAAAAGACTGAAATACAGTTACAACTGTCTGAAAAACAAATGTTCAGCTGTCTGTGTCAGGAGTGCAGGTTCCATCCTTCAGTGATACAGCTTTGTGAGGTCTCAGACTTGCCTGGCTCAGCTGGTTTTTTGTACCTTGGCTTGGAACTGACTCAGCTCCTTTTCTCTACCTCAGAATTTGGGAAGGGAGCCAGGCATAGTGGCACACACCTGTAATCCGGACACTGGGGAGTCTGAGGCAGGAAGATCACTGAGTTTGAGGCCAGCCTGGGCTACAAAGTGAGTTCAAGACCTGCCTGAGCTGCATAGTAAAACCCTGTTTCAAAATGATATGAATAAGAATTTAGGAAAGGAAGAACCCCTTCCTAGAAGTGAGGCATTCACTCAAGTTTGTTGGAAATTTTAGGGTATTCCTGGAGTCTTTTCTTTTAGGACCTGTGCATCTTGTATTAAAAAAAAAAAGTCAAAATTGGGTGTGGTGGTGCACACCTGTAATCCCAGCGCTGGGAGACTGAAACAGGATCACTATGAATCCAAGCATAGTGAGACACAGGACCAAATACATAAAATCTTAATTAAAAACGAAACAAAACTGTAAAAAAAAATAGAAAGACAAGAAATATCGGTAAATATATTTAGAGAACTTAATGCTTAAAAATGTTCATTTGGAAACCCATAATAAACAGGTTAGTACTAAAAAGGCCTTCAGGTTATCAGATCCTACATCAACTTTGTTGTTGTGTATTTCTTGAAGGCCCACAGTATTAATAACAGAATTCAACCTCATTTTACCTTTATGGTCTACCCCCCCACACACACAGCCAGCAGTGAGTTTAACCTTTTACCTTAATTTCTAGTCACCTATTAAAGTTTCCATTGTTCAGATCCTGACCCTTCTTCAAAGCTTATCTTATATGGTTGAAATACACAAAAGACTTTAATTATGGTTTTCTAATAGTGCTTACTATGCTGCATGTGGTTTACTATTATACATGAAATAAATATGATTAAGTTGTTGGGTCCTGATAGAATTCATTAATTTCTCTGTAAAGCCAAGCACTTTTAAGATAGGAGACAGTAAGTCTTCCAAAATTTATTGTGGATTAATTGATAAGTAAAGAGAGCATCCCCAAGGCACACTGAGACAGCGATTAAGACTGGATGTGGTGGTGCGTGCCTGTAATCCCAGCTCTTGGGAGACTGTAAACAGGCAGATCACTATGAGTCCCATCTAGTATTGAGACCCTGAATATCCTATAGACCCTTCCCAAAGAAAAATCAAAAGGAAAAAATAGACAAATTAGCAGGCATTTTCTAATACTTAAAGAAACATAGTTTTCCTCAAAAAGGCTTTGATCAGAAGTGATGTGGAGCCCTGGGTAGCATTCACTCAGGAGATTTGAGGTGCTTTGCAGAAGGAGAAAAGCTCAGCACCCACCCTGACAACATCATGAGAGTGACAGTGACCCTCCAAGAACACCAGCAGTTTCATGAGAGGAGAGAAATTTTTCTCCTTGCTTGAGGAGTGGCAGTGAACCTTGGGAGCCTTGGTCTATAGGAGCCCTGGTTCCTGGCCCATCTCCTACACTGTGGGTCAGGCAGCCAGTGAGAGAAGTACCTGGGACATGGCAACTATCATTTCTGGAGGAATTCTGAGTAAAGCCACTCTAACAAGGGAAATAGTAGGATAGAAACTCACAAGTTATAATCAGTTCTACTACATGACTGTAAACTTTGCTATTATGGTCTAAAGTACAAATCAATAGTTACCACAGATAGATTCTAAATTATGCTTGCTGCTAATTGTACTACAGCAGCTAGGGTGTCATATCTGTTGTAATTAGTAATTTTCACTTGTGTAACAGTACTGGGAAGCTCTGGGGTAATAACTTCACTACAGTCCTACAGCTAGGGATAGTTTAAGGAAAGATGTAGTAAATACAACAAGGAACTAGAAAACAACAATAAAACAGCTACAAGATGATGCAAATCAAAACAATATGACTGACACTTGCCAACCAAAAAAAAAAAAAAAAAAACAAAAAAAACAGAAGTCAACATAAATGTTGTGAAAAAATATTAGCAAAAGTAACAGCAGAAAAGTTCCCAAGCATAGAAAAAGAATCTGACATATAGTTAAGCAGAAATTGATGCAATGGAGACTAATAATAACTACAAAGAATCAACAACTCAAAGAGATGGTTCTTTGAAAACATAGATAAAATTTAAAAAGCCTAGCTAAACTTATCAAAAAAGAAAGGAAAAACAAGTTGATGCAATAAGAAATATTGTAATATAGAAATGATCTCTGAAAGTATAGAATTTGCAATAAGAAATAAAAAAGGTAAAATCACTACAGATTCCCACAGAAATTCAGATCAATACATACTTCAGAAATCTTTTATCTTGGGGCTGGGGAGATAGTTCAGCAGTCTAAGCACCTGCTTGGCAAGCACAAGGACCTGGATTCGATCCCCAGCACTACATACCCTGCTGGCCTGGGAACCCTGGGTATGCTGTGCTAGCTACTGAAACTGGACATGGTTGTGCATGCTTGTAATCCCAAGCTGGGAAGACTGAGAAACAGGGTCACTACAAGTCCAAGCTGGGCAGTGAGACCCTGTACCAAATAAATAAATAAATAATTTTCAAAAAATTATTTCAAAAATGTACTTACCCTCATAGGATATAAATCACAGAAAAAAGGACAGATTCCTACATACATATAAATTACAAAAACTCAATCCAGAAAATATAAAAATTCTGAATAAACCAATATCAGTCAGTGAAATTAAAAATATAATCAAAACCTTGCAAAAGAAAAGCTCAGGTCCTGGTGGGTTGACAGCTAAATTCTACAAGAAAGTTGACAAAGATTTAATGCCAATTCTTCTTTTAAAAATGAAATACTTAGGAATCTAATGAAGGAAGTAAAATACTATAAGAAAATTACAACATTATGAAAAATGAGATCTAAGAGGGTTTCAGAAAACATAAAGATATTCCTTACTCCTACATAGGAGGAACTCCCAAAATTCCTATGCAGATTCAATGGAATCCCAATTAAAATAAAAACTATTAGAGCCTCCAGAGACCGGCCCCAGACAGCGCGGCTGACTCCAGCAACATCCTCTATCCTGCCCATGCCCGCTCAGCCCCAGAGATGGGCCTAAGAAGTACAGTCCTGACTCTGCAATCTTCCTGGATACTGCCCACACCACCCAGCCAGAGAGACTGGCCTGAGACAGCAGCTGACTGGTGCAGCCTCCTCAATCCTGTCTAAGCTTCCCAGCCCCAGAGACCAGCCTGAGACAGCAGCTGACTCCAGCGGCCTCCTGGATCCCACCCCAAGCTCTTCCAGCAAGGGAGAATTTTCAGGACTCACCAGGATTCCCAGATCAGTGAGCATGTGGTGAATCTGAGGGAGAGCCTTTGGCTTCTTCCCACGCATGCTACCCAGATCCCCACCCCCAGGCCCTCCAACCAGTGACCGGCCTGAAACCTCAGGACCTACTCACCAGCACCTCCCCAGATCCCCTGCCCTAAAGCCCGCTGAGTGAGTGGGAATTTCCCCGACTCCCTGGGCATCAAA
Source organism: Ctenomys sociabilis (assembly GCA_004027165.1). Lineage (NCBI taxonomy): Eukaryota > Metazoa > Chordata > Mammalia > Rodentia > Ctenomyidae > Ctenomys > Ctenomys sociabilis. The sequence continues at coordinate 4,636 of PVKA01027731.1, read as the reverse complement.
GTTCAGTGAGTGTAGAACTCCAGGCCCGCCTTGCCTGGAGAGAGACATGTCCCAGGAATTCCCTACCTGCCCACCCCCCATGGCCCTGATGAGAGCTCCAGGCACACCGTGTCAGAGAAACATTACCCAGCGATTGCCAGTCTCACCCCACTACAAAGACCCAGTGCAGGTCGGCCTGGAGTGAAAACTCCAAGCCTGCCACACCGGAGGGATATTTCTCCGTGATTCCCGGTCCAACCCCATGGCCAGAAACCCAGTGCAGCATGGCCTGTGAGTGAGGGCTCCAGGCCCACTGCACCAGAAGGACCTTTTCCAGCCTTCTTGGGGTCCGGCCTGTAGACCCCCAGACTCAGCACAGGCTGGCTGACCCAGTACAGCCTATCCAAGGAATCAGATCATCTACTATCCTTTTGGGAGCCCAACAGACCCACCAAACCCCAGGCCTGCCCACCAAGAGAGCAACCTGCCTGACACAGGAGGGATGACTCCGGCAATTTTCAGAAACCTCTCCCCTAAGCCAGCCAAGACAGTGGGAAATTTCATTACTTGCTCTGCATCCCAGTTCAGTTTGTGCTAGCCTGAACAGGGAACCAACAGAGGGGAAGCACAGGAGCTGCAGCAAAAAGGAACTGAACACAACAGCAAGATCCACAACAGGCATACCTAGATAATCTCAAACTTAATAGACTGGCACCCGAATCTTATAACAAACCAAGGTTATAGCTGCAACACAGCTCTACATGAAAGGTCAAAGGTCAGTGCTATGCAAAATGACAAAGACAAGGGGAAAAATGCAGTCCCAGAACTCGAGTCCACCAGTAAGGGCAGAGGACACTAGCTCAGCTGCAATGAATGAATTAACAGATACAGCAGCAAAGGAACAACAGCAGAAAGCTATGGAGGAAGTAAAATGAGAAGTAATTCCCCAAATTAAAACAGAACTATCTGAATACATAGTTTCTGAAATGAAGAATGAATTTGAGAAAAAATGGGTGGAAAAACAATGGTCACCCAGAACAAGTGCAGAGAGCACTATTCCAGCTGATATATATGAATGAACAGCATCTAAAGCAAAGAAACAACGGCAGAAAGATCATGAGGAAATCAAAGCAAAAATAAATTCTGAAATCAAAAAAGAATTCTTAAAAAAAAATAAGTCTTTGAAATCATAGCATCTGAACTACAGAAAGAAGTCCGGAAATATACAGACGAAACCCAATTTGGAAGAAACACCGCAGAAAAAGAATTAATAACTACCTCTAAAAAAGACATGGATAAAAAAAATTGAGAAGATTAGAAATATGATGGATTCCTTGAATGAGCAATACAGAAAAAAAATAGAACACATGAAACACAGTCAAAGAGATATAGAAGAACTAAAATTATCAATCATAAGGCTCCAAAAATTTTGAATGAAAAGGAAGATAGAGTTTCAGATCTTGAAGATTCCAGGGCAGCTAGTGAAAAAGGATCTCTTAAAAACAATGAGAATGCAGGAAAAAATAATCCATCACCTGCAAGATGACACCAGGATGAACAACATGAGAATAATTGGTATCAACGAGAATGAAGGAGTCAATACAAATGACAAAAAGAATTTGGGAAGAAATAATCGCAGAAAATTTTCCAAATATGAGGAAACAATCCAACATTCAGTTAACTGAAGCATACAGAATGTCAAATAACTTCAACCCAAGTAAAAACACATCGACACATAATAGTCAAGATCCCAGAAATCCAACAGAAGAATAATATACTGAAAGTTTCTAGAGAAAAGAAGCAGAAATCTAAATGAAAACCCATTGAAATTACAGCTGACATCTCTACACAAACAATGAAGGCAAGGAGAGCATGGAGCAGAGTTCTTCAAGTGCTACACTAAAACAAATTCCAGCCCAGACTATTATACCCTGCAAAACTCTCTATCAAGTTTGATGGAGAAGTGAAATACTTCCACGACAAAGAACAACTAAAGAATTTCATGATAACAAAGCCATCCCTTCACAGGCTCCTGAAAGAGGTCCTAGAGAAAGACAACAATGACCAGAACTCCATGAATGAGAATGGAAGGAACCCACTAAACAGGACAGTCAATTAAACACAAGATACAAAGGAGTAAACAACATCAGGTAAATATCATGACAAACATAAGTCAGCACATTATAACCATCAATGTAAACGAACTCAATTCCCCAATTAAGAGAAATAGACTGGCACAGTGGATTAGGAAACAAAATCCAACAATATGCTCTGTACTTGAAACACACTTAACTCAAAAGGACATTCTCAAAGTCAAAGGATGGAAATCAATACTACATGGCCCAGCACCTCAGAAAAAAAGCAGGAGTAGCAATTTTATTCTCAGGCAGTCTCAACTTCAAACCAAGAATGATCAAACGACACAAAGAAGGCTACTATATATTGGTCAGGGCAACAATTCAAGAGCAAGAGATAACACTCATAAATATCTATGCACCAAACACAGGAGCACCCAACTATGTAGGAAAAATCTTAATGGACATGAAAAAATTAATGTCTAAGAACATAATCTTAACAGGAGACTTCAACACACCCTTATCTCAAAAAGATAGATCAACCAGACAAAAAATTAGCAAGGAAGTAGCAGAACTGAAACAGAGCTTGGAACAAATCGACCTGGTGGACATATACAGTGTTCCACCCAACCACAGCTGAATACACATTTTTTTCACCTGAACACGGAACATTTTCCAAAATAGTCCACATACTAGTCCACAGGTCATGCCTAAGTATATGCAAGAAAATAGAAATTATCCTATTCATATTATCTGACCACAGTGCAATGAAACTGGAAATAAATGACAAAAGAAACCAGAAAAACCCACTAAATTCATGGAAACTGAACAAAACCCTACTCAGCAATCAATGGGTCACAGAAGAAATTCAACAACAAATTCAACAATATCTACAATTCAATAAAAATTCAAGTACAACTTACCGGAATTTATCAGATGCGATGAAAGCAGTTCTTAGAGGGAAAATCATACCTATGAACTCACACATTAGGAAAACAGAATGGGAACAAATTAGCACCTAATGTTGAACCTCTGACAAGTAGAGAAAGAAGAGCAAATGAAACCCAGTGTGCAAAGACGGGAAGAAATCATAAAGATTAGAGTAGAAATTAATTCAATTGAGATGAAGAAAACAGTTCAAAGAATCCACAAATCAAAAAGTTGGTTCTTTGAAAAACTAAATAAAGTTGATAAGCCTCTACCAAAGCTCATCAAAAAGAGGCAAGAGAAAATTCAAGTACATACAATAAGGAATGAAAAAGGTGAAATCACCACAGACCCAGTGGAAATTCAGAAGATTATCAATAGTTACTTTGAGAATCTCTACACTCACAGAATAGAACACACAGAAGAAATGGACAGATTCCTCGAATGGTACAAATACCAAATCTGAACCAAGAAGATATAACAACTCTAAATAAGCCAATAACAGCCAACGAAATGCGAAACCTAATAAAAAGCCTACTGACAAAGAAAAGTTCAGATCCTGATGGATTCACAGCTGAATTCTACAAGAAATTTATAGAAGATATTCCCCACATTCCGCATACTCTTCAACGAAAGTGAATAGGAGACAGTTCTCCCAAAATCATTTCTGGAGGCAAGTATAATACTGATTCCAATACCAGGGAAAGACACAACCAAAAAAGGAGAATTACAGGCCAATCTCCCTCATGAACATAGATGCTAAAATACTCAACAAAATCCTGGCAAATAAATAACAGCAAATCATCAAGCAGATCATACATCATGACCAGGTAGGATTCATCCCAGGAATGCAAGGATGGTTCAATATTCAAAAATCTATAAATGTAATATACTATATTAATAGAATGAAATCTAAAAACCACATGATCATCTCAAATGTGGCAGAGAAAGCATTTGACAAAGTCCAGCACTCATTCATGTTCCAATTCCTACAGAAAATTGGAATAGATGGACTGTACCTTAACTTGATAAAAGTCATCTGTGATAACCCAAAATCTAATATAATCCTAAATGGGGAAAAACTGAAATCGTTTACTCTTAAATCAGGTACAAGACAAGGATGTCCTCTATCACCCCTCCTATTCAATATAGTCTTGCAATCCTTAGCAACAGCCATTAGAAAAAAGGGAGAAATAAAGGGAATAAGAATAGGTAAAGAAGGATTTAAATTATCACTATTTGCAGATGACATGATACTTTACCCAAAAATTCCACCAAGAAACTACTAGAACTGAAACAGAAATTCAGTAGCATAGCAGGATGCAAAATCAATACTCAAAAGTCAATAGCCACTGCTGGTGGGAATGTAGACTAGTACAACCATTGTGGAGGTCAGTATGGAGACTCCTCAAAAGAATAGGACTAGAAATCCCATTCAAGCCAGCTATCCCCCTAATGGGAATTTTCCCAAAGGATTTGGATACATTGTATCATAGAGATATATGTGTACCTATGTTTATAGCAGCACAATATGTGATAGCAAAATCTTGGAAACAACCAAGATGTCCATCACATGAGGAATGGTTGAAAAAGATGTGGTATTTCTATATAATGGAGTATTACTCAGCTATTAAGAATGATAAGTTTGAAGCATT
>PVKA01027730.1:0-30184 GCA_004027165.1 Ctenomys sociabilis | reverse complement strand
AAAAAAAAAAAAAAAAAAAAAAAAAGAAAGAAATTAATGTTAGTGGTGTAACTACCATACGGTTAACCGTATGGTAGTTACACCACTCTTTGGTACCTGAAGGAACTAAAAAGGACATACTAGAGGGATCTGCCTGAGTGCTTCTGTGTATGCAGCACTGTTGGCAGTAGGCAAATACAGAACCAGCCCAGGTGTTGACAGATGCACAGATAGGGACCACTTGGTGTATAAAGCGGGGTGGTGGAGACACCTGTAGTCTTTGTACCTAGGAAGGCTAAGCAGACAGGATTGCAAGTTTCAGTCCAGCCTGAGAAATCTAGCAATTTAATGAGACTGTCTGGAAGTATAAAATTATATCACTTTTTTTTTTTTTTTTTTTTTTTTGGTAGCAGGGATTGAACTCAAGACCTTGTATTTGCCAGGCAGGTGCTTAAGCCGCTGAGCTGTCTACCTGCACCTGGAAGTATAAAATTTTTAAAAAGCACTTTTGGGAAAGTAGCTCAGTATGGAAGTCCTGGGTTCAATCCCTAGTATTGAAAAAAAGGAAGAAAGAAAGAAAGAAAACTATCACATTGAAATCATTATTTGTAATAGGCACTAATAAAATTATTCACAATAAAAAGTCAAATCTTTCTTTCGTTTTTGTTTTCTGAGACAGGGTTTTACTATGCAGCCCAGGCTGGCCTCCAACTCTCGGCGCTCCTCCTGCCTCAGCCTCTTCTGTGCTAGCATCACGGACGTGCACCACGGGGTCAACTCATCAGATCTTCTCAGCCTAGACAGATGCCAGTGGATGGAGAAGGATCCAAAGTCACAGATAAGACACCCAGGGATTACAAGGCCAAATCTCAAAATGATGAAAGGACAGAGCCTACTTCTCTGGGCCTCAGGGACCCCATCACCAGAGGAAAATGCTACCAGGAAAGAGAAGGCATCAGACTCAGATGGCCACCTGTCCTTAACCTGGAAATGACTCAGAGAGAGGGAAAAGGAAGGGCCACCCATGGTTGTCAGGAAAATCATGCAGTACCAGGAGTCACGCAGTCCCTGGTGAACTTGTGCACTCAGCAGAGAGCCCACCGGCTCACCTCTTCATGGGAGACTGGCTCATCTCTTCACAGGAGAACTCCACTGCCTCCAAATTCAGCCCCAGCTCCTGTTCCTGAGACATTTACCACACCCCTGCACCCGAGCTGGAGGAATCATCCCTGCTGTCTGAGTCAGAGCCTGGGTGGGTTAGGGAGGTAGCTAGCTGGGGTTTAGTGCTATCAGCGACCCTGAGAAGAAGGGCTGCCTGAGAGGCCAGGAATCTGAAGGATCTGCAGCTGGACCCAGCTCCAGGCAAAGACAGGCGCAGACACTCTAGCAGGAAGCACGTACTAGGCGCCAGGGTGTAGGAAATCAGGGCTTTGGGGTGTGGCCAGTGACAGGAAGCAGAGTGTAGGGGTAGAGGGCAGGCACTGACCTCTTTAGAGAAGGGAGGCAGGTCCTGTGGCACAAGCCCTGAGGCTGGTCAACAGCCAGGGATGCTTCAGGTGAAACCCAAGGAGCAGAGACTCTTGAGGGACTTGGGAGGATTTTTTGGGGGGTATAATGAGAATATTCGAGAACTAGGTGCTGCTGAGAGTGGCCAATGGTATGAATATACAAATCATCATTAATAATTCATTTTACATTATGTGTGTCTTACCACTTGGTTTGTTTGTTTGACTTGGGGACTGGGTCTCACTACCTAGTCTTGGGCTTGAATTCACTAAATTGTCCAGGCTGGCCTCAAAGGTTCCATTTTCCTGCCTCACCTTCCGGCATGCTGAGATCTCAGCCATGCGCCACCACACCCAACTTTATAATTTTTAGAAGACTTATATGATAGGATATGGAGATCAAAGGCACAGAAGATAGGATTCCTGGATTAGGTTCCCACCCCCATGAGGACACCCAAGTCACCAAGGAAGATTGAGAAAGCCAGAAAAAGATAAAGGAGGAAGACAACATCCCAGGGGTACAGCTGGGTGCTAGGGGCCTTAAGAAGAGGAAGAGACACAGCTGTTGGCCCCAGGTTGAGCCTAGGGGTGAGAAAAGGAGAGTTGGGCCCCTTGGTGCCAGCAGCCGGGGAGGAGGAGGTCAGACGGAGGAATCCTGCCAAGGGCTGGATTCCTTTTCCTAAAAACTATGTTGCCAGTTGGTTTCCAGACAGAGAACAGAGCCAGCTGCAAGGACAGACCCTCCAAGAGGGGAGGAGAGAGGCCCCAGGATGAGGGAGGGACAGGTCCAGGTGGAGCAGGAGCCCCAGGCTGGCGGGAGGGAAGGGCCGGAGTGAGGGGAGGATGGGTGGGGAGGCAGATAAGGTTGCAGTCGGGTGGGACCGGAAGGGAGGGAGTTCCCTCCAGACTGTTTTCTAGGTGAAGATGGAGCTGAAGTCATCTCGGAACGGTAGGGAGGCAGAGGCAATGCTTGGGTGGAGGCTGAGAGCCCAAGAGGCTTCCCGTGGGAGGGGAGCGGGCTTGGGCCACAGGGCAGGAGACGTGGGCAGGTAGCCATCAGCACTGTGTGCATCCCACCTGCATTCTGCTAGCTTAGTGCTGACCCTGGATCTGAGTTCCCTGGAGCAGGGCCTGAGCCAGCAGTCAGGATGCTCGCTAGGACCCCACAGCGAACGTGGCACCTATGGTGGGGAAGGGAAGGGAGGGAGCCAGGGAATAGAAGCCCCAGCCCCTCGAGGGGCTGCAGAGCAGGGCCTGGTCCTCCAGCATCAGCATTGTCTAGACAAGCACTGGGATCTGTGTGTGCAGAGCGGGCCTCAGCGAGGGAACGGGGTGGGAGCTACGATCGCAAAAGCGATGAGGGCAGCGTAGCTCGGCCATCAGCATTTATCCGCCTCTGAGGTGGGAGAATTGCTGCTTCTGGGCAATCACAACCTTGCGCCCACACCATGCCTTAGATTTTGTTGTCTTTTCTTTGTTTTGGGGTGGTCTTTCAGATAGGGTCTCACCAGGCAGTTCAGGTTGGCCTTGAGTTCACTTTGTAGCCCAGGCCGGTCTCAAACTTGCAAAGATCCTCCTGCCTCAGTTTCCCGAATGCCTGTATTACAGGCATTTGCCACCATGTTGGGCTATCACCCCATTTTGCATGGGGAAAAAAGGGCCAAGAGGCAAGGTCAAAATGGTCTTAATGATATGTGCCAGGCCTCTGGCCTCCCATGGTTGGCCAAGTTTAGATAACGAAAGTCCTGGTGCTGATGTCGCGCTAATAGCTCTTCCATGCACAGGTCGGTCATGGCTGAGGCTTGTGGGTCAGTTGGGATGATCTGAAAGTCATGGACCTCCTGCCTGCACGGGGGTGGGTCCTACCACCAAGGAGGCAGCTGGACATCGGAGCAGGGACCCCTGTGGACTAGGTGCCATGCTGGCCACTACCGTGGCCTTGCGCTGCATGGGACCACAGCTCCAGCCTCAGCTCAACCCAGGATCTCCCTCACACCTCTCCCAAGAGCTGCACTATGTGCCTACAAGCCAGCTGACCCTCCTGCTCTAGGCCTACTGACGTGACTCCCGACCAGGGTCGAGTGTCTGGCCTCCCTTTCCATTCATGACCCCAGACCCCTCTCTGTGCAATCACAGATGAAGCAAAGCAAAGCTCCCTTATCTCAAGATGAAAGTTCACACTCAGCAAGCTCTAAAGCAGGAGACAAACCAGGCTTCCAGGGCGGGCAGCACCCCCTTCCCATGTGGAGCACAGAGTATTACAGATCCAGCTATGGCCTCACAGGGAGATGGATAATGAGAATGCGATACTTTTTTTAAAATCATTTTCCAGAAAAAGAGTTGTGATACCTTTTTTTTTTTAGCACAAGGTTTATAGGGTCTCACTATACAGAACAGACTCATAATGATCCTCCTGTTTTCGGCCTTTCAAAGGCTGGGATTATAGGGGCACACCACCATGCCCAGTCTCAATTGCCATCTCAGTGTGTCCCAGGGGACAGGGCCCCATGGCACTCTGGGGTTGAACCCCAGACCCTGCGTCTGCCTTTACAAGACTTTAATCCACTGAGCTATCTGGCCAGCCCTTGTAATACCAATTTTAATGCTGTTCTGTTTTCATGAATCTGACAAACTGATTTGTTGATGCAAACAATTGGGAAGAAATAAGAAAAGAGATGACAGGTTGAAAAACAAAAATAGGAGTTGGGCTTAGTGGTGCCTGCCTGTAATCCCAGCACTGGGAACCTTAGACAGGAGCATCTTTGGGTTCGAGACCAGCCTGGACTCCATGGTGAGACCCAGACTCAAAAACAAAACAACAAAACTCTAAAATAAACCCCAGGAAGCTGGGCATAGTGGCAGATACACTTATAATCCTAGAACTCTATGAGTCTGAGGAAGCACAATCACAAGTCTGAGCACAGCCTCGGCAATTTAGCAACAGGGCAAGAACTTGTCTCAAACAGTTGAAAAGTGATTCACAGTAAAAGCCCTGAGTTCAACCCTTCCTACTCCCCAGAAATCACAATTCACAACTGGGGATGAGGCAGAATATAAAAACAATTTATGATAGGACAGCCACAAAAACATGATCAAATCACTAGTTTCTTTCTCACTTTCCCAATTCCAGCCAACACCGGTCCACTATGGTGTAGGAAAAAAGATCTTTAAAAGGCATTTCTAAGCCCTTGGAAATGCTGCTTATAGAAGGCACCCAGCAGAACGTGGCTTAGAATGAGTGTTTTAAGCTCCTCAAAAGACGACTCCGAGATGAGATAGACTTGAGTTTCCTAGTAGGGTGTTCTCCTCCATTTTGCTTAACAACCTCAAGCCATTTGCCACAGAAGACAAGAGAAAAACAGGTAGAAGTATCAGAACTTACAGTTTTCTTGACTCTGGAGGCTCGAACCTGGAAGAGACAGAAGAAATCTGTTGGTTTCAGAAGGGCCCAGGTGGGTGGGAGGCCGCGGGGACAGTGACAACTCACAGAGCAGCAGAGTCAGCAGGGCTCGCAGCCACATGGTGCTCTTCTGGCTCCACACTGACCACATCCTGAAAGCCAAGGCTGCCTGGTACAGTCAGTCCTGCCTTTGGGCCATGCCTTGGGGATAGAAAACACTTTCCAGTAGCCACCAATGAGAAAGCTGCTCAGCCAAAACCAGAAACAACTCAGGAGCTGCTCCAGGCAGTTGCTCCAGAGAGACTTGCTGTGGTGTCGGTCAGGTAATGGCGGCCATGGCTGGAAAACCCAGAACAATGAGGCCTGGGCTGGGCTGATATCTCCTCAGGAAATGACTGGCCTTCCTGAGGGACCACTGAATGCAGTTGCTTTGTTTAAGAGGGAAAAAAAAACCTGGCACAGGGGACATTTATCTCTCTATTCTCCACGCTCCCTGTTTTGTCTGGAGGAAAGGAATCTTCCTCAAGATTCCTTTCTTGAGGAAGAGTGAGGATTTGTCCCCCTGTCTGCAGCTTCCACTCAAAATGTCTCCTCAGTGGACAATTACTGAGGTCTCCCTGTCTTCCTCATGTCACCCTCCCCAAGGGGGCCACCCGCCTGGTGTAAATCTGGGCCTCCTATGTCTCCTGCACTGACTTCCAAGACACTGTGGAGTCTTGTCACAGAGTGCTGCACCCATCCATCTGAGCTTGGACCTCGGGAATTGGCGGGCTCTCTCGGGCTCGTGTTGTACCCTCACCTCTTAGAGACCCTCTTACAGCCTTCATCCAAACACACACACACACATACACACACACACACACACACACACACACACACACACACCCTGTGCCAAGTCACAGGGAGTTTACTAAGCTACAGATCAAGTTCTACTTTCCTGTTTGAAGCCTGGTAATGGACCTCCCAAAAATATTGGTTTACGACCCTCCTGCTTTCCTTGCCAGCTTGTGCTCTTTCCAGCCTTCTTTAACCTGTACCTTGTGGCTAAAATGTGGAGTTCTCAGGCTGCACCACTGGTTGGTCTTTGCCAAACCCTCTCCCTAGAGGGTTCTTCCTGTATCAGCTTCTGAGGAGGGCACTGAGGAGATCTGCCCGCCTTCCCGGCCTGGGCCAGCCCGGCCCGCAGCCTCCTTCTTGGCAGCCTTACCTTCCCGGTGTTCCCTGTCAGGCCCCTCTGCTGCAGGCCCTGGAGGTAGGTCCTGCTGGATGGGTTGTTTCTCCTTATTGACAGGGCCACTGCCTGGGTCCTAAAGTAGGATCAGAAACATCAGTCAGAGGGCTGTGACCATCCAGATGGATGAGAGGAAGTCACCCCGCTGTCCCAACTGTACTATCTTTGTCTGGAGGGTGTTGTGTTCTTTCTGAAATGCCTCCCTCTGCTACAGTGCTTCAAGAAAGACACTTTGCAACTGGGAAAAGGAAGAACCAGGCTTCTCTGCCTCAGAGCAAAAACCAAGAACTAATGGCTTCCAGCGTGAAAACAATCCTCTCTAGAGGTTCAGCAGAGGTCTGGAGAAAAACTATTGAAGAACAATACATGTGTGACTCATTTATTCCTTGAGAGCTTTTCCTCTGCGGTACTGTTTCTGACTGTTACTGTAGGTTCCCATTCCCTGTTTCCCACTGTAAACTGCTGTATCTTCTTTGGCATTGTACTGGAAACTATCCCCACCCCTACCCAGGTGTGGCGGCACTGCCTGCAATCCCAGTACTCGGGAGGCTGAGGTAGGAGGATTGCTATGAGTTCAAGGCCAGCCTGAACTACATAGTGAGACCCTGTCTCAAAAATTAAATTAACGGGGCGAGGAAGATAGCTCAGTAGAATAAGCACTTGCCTGGCAAGCACAAGGGCCTAAGTTCAATTCCCAGTTCTAAAAATAAATAAATTAATTAATTAAGAAAGAAATCCCCACCCATCTAACCAAATGTTGATTTGTGAAGGAAAAAAATGGAAACATCTTGCTGCCTCAAACTGGAAGCAATCCTCCTGCCTCAGCCTCCCAGTGCTAAATGTTAATATTTTGGAAAGGAGAAAGGCCATATCCTATAACTCCTAGCATACACTAGAATGATTTCCCAATGGCAAAATATCAGAATGTGCAACTGTTTAAAACAAGTTTGTGGGCCGGCAAGATAGTTCAGGGGACAAAGTGCCTGCTTTGGCAAGCACAGAAACCAGGGTTCAATGCCTGGTCCCACATGCTGTGTGGGCCCCGCCCCCAGGGCACACTGAGCTGACAACTGAGTCCAGGCATAGTACTGCACATTTGTAATCCCAGGCACTGGGGAGGCTGAAAAGAAGAGGATCACTACGAGTCCCAGCTGCATAGTGAGACCCTGTAACAAATACATAAATGAAAAAAAAAGAAAGAAAAAATTTGCACTGAATAGCCCAGGCTGGCCAAGAACTCCAGACCCTCCTGTTGCAGACCCCCAAATAGCTAGGATTCTATGTACCCACAATGCCTGGCATTGGGTTACACATTTTTAAAAAAATGTACTCAGTACAGGGTCTCACTAGGCAGCCTGGACTCATAGTGATCCTCCTGTTTTCAGTCTCCCCAGCTCTAGGATTGCAGGAGCACATCACCATACCTGCTCTAGGTTATGCATTTTTGAGCTCAAAATATGTCCTTTTCCCCTTGCAAAAAGTGAACTAACAAGACTGAGGCCCAAAGCAGCATTGTAGGAAACCTTTACTTTTGGCTAAGAACAGTAGCAAGCCCAGAGTTGGTGGTGGTTCACACCTGTAATCCCAGCTGCTAAGGCAACTGGGTCAGAAAGGCACAGAGCGCGAGGGCAGCCTGTGACACCTAGCGAGTCCCTACCACAAAATAAAATAAAAAGGCAGTGATGATGCAGCCCAATGATAGAGTGCTTGTTTATCATGCATGAGGCCTTGGGTTGAATCCCCACTACCAGAGACAGACAGACCAACAGACCGACAGACAGACAGATAGAGTTCACAAATCACAAATCTTTTTTTTTTTTTTTTTTAGAACTGGAGATTGAAGTCAGGCCTTTGTGCTTGCCAGGCAAGCACTTATTCTACTGAGCCATCCCCCTGATCCCTCAAATCACAAATCAACTTCTGTAAGAATGGAGGAGATGGGGGGGGGGAAGAAGGTCAGAATGCAGAACGTGGCACGTATGCACCTTAGGCAAGCAGTTAGACCCTGGTGGGCCTGAAGAACAGCTTGGTGGAGTCCAGAAGAGCATGCTGTGCCAGTTACAGTTACAGAGGGACAAAGACTTCAATATATAATCCATTTGAAATAATTTGTTAGGAGTCAGACTGTGAGCCAGGGAGATAGCTCAGTAGAATAAGCGCTTGCCTGGCAAGCACAGGATCTGGAATTCAATTCCTGGTACCACAAAAACAAACAAAACAAACTCAAACGGAATTGACAGGGCACAGAGCTGTTTCTGTGGACAGTGTTCTTTCCTTTGAATAGACAGGAAGTAAAACAAGCCCAAATCTCAGCCCAAAGGCAGCCTGCTGACATAAATAAAGCTAAAGAAGCTGCAAGTGCAAGGTCCTGGGTTCGATTCTCTGTACAAGAAGAAACAACAGCTAAGAGCCACTGTGCTCCCTGCCTGCCTGGGCCATAGCCTTTGTAGCCGTGGGGGGCTGAGGGACAGGCCAGTCCTCCATATCCTGGACCAGAATGTGCCCCAGCCATGGGGTGTGTCCCAAACACTGTGGATCAGAAACCCGAGGTTCTAGTATCTTCCCTGACTTGAGCGCTTTGGGAGGCTGGGGCAGGGAAGCTTGTATACCTCACCTTGGGGTAATACTCCCAGCTAGCCACGGCTGAGACATCAGGATGAGCATTTAACCAGCAGAGCACCATGCTGTCCAATTCAAATCAGAAACCACAGAAGTTTAGGACATTAGCAATTGCAATTTGGGAGACAGCGATCTGTACAGTTTGAGCCATGTCCCAAAGAACACAAGGAAAGTGGAAGCTTCAATGGTTCAGGAGCACAGAGAGGTAAAAATTCAGCTGTAGAGAATTTCGTTGTTGGGAAATGAAATTCTCATACTGCTTTTCTCAGCAATATGAGATATAGAACAGAATGCCTGTACTTGTTTTGTTTTTTAAATCCATAGAAAAGAATCTCTTGTGGCTGGGGAGGTAGCTCGGTGGTCTAAGTGCCTGCCTCGCAAGCATAAGAACCTGGATTCAATCCCTGGTACTGCATGCCATGCTGGTCCTGGAACCTCGAGCCACCGAAACCAGGCATGGTGGTGCACACACTTGTATCCCATCACTGGAGGCTGAGACAGGAGGATCACACTTGAGGTCCTGCACCAAATTAAAAAATACATACACACATGATAAAAAAAGATCTTCTGGCCTCTGGGTGTGCATCTTTAGTCTCTGAGCACAGGGTAAATTATTCCAGATGCATGAAGAGGGCAGGATGACCAGAGTTCTCCTCGGAAGCAGCTTGACAGCTGGCTTTCAGCTTACAATCCTGGGGCTCAGCCTTCCACATTTCTGGGGCTACTGGTGCAGGCCACCTTACAAGGCCATCATTCCTTTGAGAACAGTAGGAGCACAGCAGCGGCGAAGACCCCAAGAGCAGCTATAGGAGTCGTCGCTCTGGTTCAGGCTCCAGCTTGCCCAGTCCAAATCGCAGCTCTTGCTAACTCCACCATGGTGAGGAGCTCAAGGAAAGAGGTGCAGAGCCTTTGATTTGAAAACCAGCCTAAGGTGCTATAGTATGGCTCTCAGAACAGTGGCTGGCGAGGCAAAAGGAAGCCCAGGGACATTACAGGGCATTCTATGCCATTCTATTCCTGCTGGAAACCTGTCCCCGGGGACAGGGAGTAGGGTTGTATCAAGTTGAGGACAGAGGGATTCTTGCCTTATAGGCCTCTTCCTCCACAAAGAAAACTTACAAGTTACATTTTGCCACTATGTTGGCTTATGCAAGACTATGTTTTAAACATTTCTTTCCTGTTTACAGCCTCCCAGGTGCAGGGATTACAGGTGTGCACCACCACACCCAGTCTGCACTTATTCTACTGAGCTATTTCCCCAGCCCCCACTTTTTAAATATACATATGTGCCACATCTTCCATGGGACACAGATGAAAAGTTTTATTTTTTTGAGGTCTGGCTCTTATTTTAATCCATAGCTGGCTGGTGCCAAGGCAGGAGGAGGGCGTGGCAGAGGGGCAGGTGGATGAGAGCTACGCAGGGAGTGGTAGAGAGAAAGAAAAGTCAAGAGGGTCAAGGAAGGAAGAACCAGAGATAGACCCTTCCAGACCATGCCCCGGGGTCCCACGTCCTATCAGACCCCATCTTCCAACATCGTATTTGCCCATAAGCATGACTATTATCTCCCCAGGGTCCCATTACTTCCCGAAAGCCCCACCTGTGAGCGTCTGAGGCTTTTGAGGGACATCTAGATATGAACTCTAATAACATTCCACCCTGGCCCTGAAAGGGTCCTCATCTCTTCATGAAAAATACATTTACTCCATCTATAAGAGCTTCCAAAGTCCTAACAGTGTTCCAGCATTGTGGAGGAGTCCAATTCCCAAGTCTCCCCATGACTTAAGGTGTGTTCTTAGCAGTGAGCCCCTGGGGCTTGGGAGATAGCTCAGTAGAATAAGCGCTTGCCTGGCAAGTGCAAGGGTCTGAGTTTGATCCCTGGTCCTACCAGGGGGAAAAAAAAAAAAAAGAAGAAGCAGTGAGCCCCTGTACAAATTGAAAAGGAAGTTGAGGGCCCAGGAAGATGGCTCAGTAGAGCAAGCACTTGCCTGGCAAGCACAAGGGCCTGAGTTCCATCCCCAGTTCCACAAAAAAAAGAAAGAAAAAAAAGGAAGTTAAATATGGCCCATATACAAGGGCACAGGGTAAACATTCCCATTTCAAAAAAGGAGGAACAAGGAGACATAAACGACGGTACTTGAAGTGAGATGGAAATTCAGCAGGGCAAATGGTGAGATGGGGTTTCCAGAGAGCTTAGGTGGCTCCTTCAGCTTCTTCCCTTCTCCACTGCTTCACTTCACAGCTTCACACTCTGCCCTTTCATGGCACGCTGGTTGGCCTTCTAGGCCTTCCTCTAAAATCTAGGTAGACACCCCCCCAACTCTTGTGTTCTTCAGGACTGTAAAAGCAGCACCACATGGCAACCAATGCCAAGGCCCGCTTCTAGCAATAGGCAGCCCCTTTTCTGCATCACGGGTGCAGAGGCCTCTGAGTAGCTGAGTGGCTGAGCCTTGTAAACAGAATCCCTGGGGAACAACTTCCTACTGGAATGCAGCCCCAGGGCTCCTTCACAAGTGAAAACTTTACAGCTTTGCATGGGGTTTTGCAGATTCCCCACATGTCCTCAAACCACTTATTCTGGTGCCCTGATCCAAAATAATTGGCCTTTTTTTGGTACAGGGATCAAGCGAGGACCTTGCACTTGCCAGGCAGGTGCTTACGTGGCTGAGCTACCTCCCCAGCCCCCCTGGCTTCTTTTCAATGGCACTCTTTTCAGCATCCATACTCTCCTCTGTTCCAACTTCATACCTTTTTTTTTTTTTTCAAAGTTGAAAACTTAAAAATCACCAGACTTGTCATTTGCTCTCAATTCTCAATGTAGTGTAGTGCTGACTAAGCCAGGCATGCTAGTACATGCCTGTAATTCCAGCACGTGGGAGGCTAAACCAAGAGGATTGCTGCATGTTTGAGGCTGGACTGGGCTACATAGCCAGGCTCTATATCAAAAAACCAAAAACAGGGCTGGCCAGATAGCTTGTGGATTAAAGCACCTGCTTAGACAGACGCAGGGACCAGGGTTTGATCCCTGGCATGCTGTGCCAGCCCCATGCCCAGGGTACACTGAGACGGCCACTGAGACTGGGCATGGTGGCGGGCACCTATAGTCCCACACTTAGGAGGCTGAAAACAGGAGGATCACTATGGGTCCAACTGTATACTGAGATCTTATAGATCCTGTACTAAATACATTTTTTAAAAAATAGGTGCAGGCTGGGCGTGGTGGCACATGCCTGTAATCCCAGCACTCGGGAGGCTGAGGCAGGAGGATTGTTGTGAGTTCGAGACCAGCCTGAGCTACAAAGTGAGCTTAAGGCCAGCCTGAACTGCATAGTGACACCCTGTCTCAAAAAGACCAAAAAAAAAAAAAAAAAATAGGTGCAGAGCTCGCTAAAAGCCCCCAACAGTATTCATGTCACTGGGCTGAATACTGAACAGCCCTGAATACTGGGCTGTTTTGAAATTTCCTTCAGCAGATTAATTAAGTCTGCTCCCCATAATCTCAGTTGCCTGAAAAATCTCAGGACATAAACTACACACAGACAAATTTTCTGCCAGAATATAACACACATGGTCTCAGTCCAACTGCTAATGGAGTCATTGTTCCTAGTTGAATTCTCCTGAGCTTGCTTTCTACTATTTCATTTCTGTTCCGGTGTGTTGAGCTCTGACTAGAACCTCCCGTCAAGCTGGGCTTACAGAACTTCAGTCCTTCTACAGATGGCATCTTTAAATCTCTTCCGAAACCTTTCCATGAGTCAGTTCCAGTGGCTTCTGAACCCTGCGGTCAGATAGTGTCACAGCAAAAACCCCACTCTTCCAGTATCATAATCTGTCTTAGTTGCTTCCCTCATTTCTGGGACAAAATACCTGAAAAACAGATTTAATTTGGCTCAGGTTTCAGTTTACAATCAGCTGGCTCCATGTGGGGAGCACAGAACATAGGCATGGTGGGGGAGAGCTGCTGTGATAGCGAAGACAGGATGCAGAGAACTTAATTGATCTTTTTGGTGGCTGACTCTATCCTACAGGATATGCATTTCAGGCTGGCCTCAAGATCACTTTGTAACCCATGCTAGACTCCAACTCACAGCAATTCTCCTGCTTCAACCTCCTAAATGCTGGGATTATATCCATGCACCACCTCCCACACCATGCCTTATCCCCAATATTTTCCCAATTTTGTCTCACTTATAAATTGAATGAGAAAGTGGTCAGAGTCCTTACCCAAGTCATAAATAAAAATATGTCTGCCAGATGTAGTGACACATTCCTGCAATGCCAGCACTCAAGAGGCTCGGGCAGGAGTGGCACTGTGAATTCAAAATCAGCCAGAGCTGCCTAGTTCAAGACCAGTCTGAGCTACATAGTGAGACTCAGCCTTGAAAAAAAAATCAGTAAGAAAAGAAGGAAGAGCTGGCCCTGTTGCACTCTACCAGAGACTCATCCCAGATTGACTGTAATCTTTCTTGGTTACAGCCTCCCCTTGGTGGCTCCCCTGTGAGGCCAGCACTCAGGGGGCCAGGGCAGGAGGATCACAACTTCAGGACCACTGGGACTTCATTTCAAGGTGAGAAACAAACATCAAATTCTACAACTATCAATAGATCTCCTCATTCTACTATTTTTATCATAATTTTTATTAGTACATGCTTGCAGCATGTAATCTTTCCACACCTTGTGTGGAACTGGTGTATGTACATGACCCATCTTAATTCTTTATTTGTGCCCTTTCCCACCTCCTCCCTCTTCTCTCCAGCTCTTGACCCTTCCCCCTTTGAGAAAGAACTACCTTTATCCCTATGTATTTATCTGGGGGAGGTACTGGGATAAAACTAGTACCCAGACAGGCATTGTGCCACTGAGCTATATTCCCTTACTTCCTATTATCTGTCTTTCACTTTGCTCTTTATGTGGGAGGAGGTTTTCATATAAGAGAAGCCGTGAGGTGTGTAAGCTTGTGCATCCGATTAACATTATGGACTCAAGATGCATCCTTTGTCCTACAGACACCTCAAGTTTACCTTTCTTTATGGCAGAATAGTACCGCGTTGTGTATGAATATGTTTTCTTTCCTTTTTCTTTCTTTGAGATTCTTGAGTGCAAGGCTTACAGGCATCGCCATGATGCCCAGCTGTGACCACGCAAAGGCCACTTCTAAGACTTAGCTATTATGAATTATGCTGCTATAGACATGAGCGTGCATGTGTCACTGTAGTAGGATGCTTTCAACACTCTGGGGCAGATCCATGGAAGGAGGATCACATGGAATTTCTAGCTTTATTGTTTTACAGTTTCTGTACTGCTTTCTGTAATGGTCATACTAGTTTGCATTCCCACTGGCAATACGGAAGCTATCCCTCCCTCCGGCATTTGTTATCATCTGATTTCTAGACAAAGGTCATTCTTTACAGGTTAAGATAAAATCTCAGTGTCGTTTAAATTTGCATCTGTCTAAGGACCAGCAAGGCTGAGCATTTCTTCCTGTATTACTGGCCATTTGTACTTTTTTTTTTGTCTTTTTGAGACAGGGTCTCACTATGCAGTTCAGGCTGGCCTTAAGCTCACTTTGTAGGTCAGGCTGGTCTCGAACTCACAACAATCCTCCTGCCTCAGCCTCCCGAGTGCTGGATTACAGGCCTGCATCACCACGCCCGGCTTGGGCCATTTGTACTTCTGAGAAGTGTCTTCATCTCACATGATCAATTTTCAGTAGGATTTTTAATTTGGGAGAATCTACTGTTACTGTATTCTTTTTTTTTTTTTAAATATATTTATGGCTTCCTTTTCGTCTGGCGGCAGCATCAGGTAAGCCAAGATGGGTGCGTACAAGTACATCCAGGAGCTGTGGAGGAAGAAGCAGTCTGACGTGAGGCGCTTCCTGCTGCGGGTCCGCTGCTAGCAGTACCGCCAGCTCTCAGTGCTCCACAGGACTCCGCACCCCACCCGGCCGGACAAAGCTTGCACACTGGGATACAAGGCCAAGCAAGGGTGTGTCATATATAGGATTCGGGTGCGCCGCGGTGGCTGCAAACGTCCAGTTCCTAAAGGAGCAACCTACAGGAAGCCTGTCCATCATGGCGTTAACCAGCTGAAGTTTGTGCAGTCTTCAGTCTGTTGCTGAGGAGCGAGCTGGTCGCCACTGTGGGGCTCAGAGAGTTCTAAATTCTTACTGGGTTGGTAAAGATTCCACATATAAATTCTGTGAGGTTATCCTTATTGATCCATTCCACAAAGCCAATAGAAGAAATCCTGACACCCAGTGGATCACCAAACCAGTCCATAAGCACAGGGAGATGCGTGGGGCTGACATCTGCAGGCCGCAAGAGTCGTAGCCTTGGAAAGGGCCACAGGCCGGGCGTGGTGGTGCATGCCTGTAATCCCAGCACTTGGGAGGCTAAGGCAGGGGGATCGTTGTGAGTTCAAGACCAGCCTGAGCTACAAAGTGAGCTTAAGACCAGCCTGAACTGCATAGTGAGACCCTGTCTCAAAAAAAAGAAAAAAAAAAAAAAGGGCCACAAGTTTCACCACACTATTGGTGGTTCTCACCGTGCAGCTTGGAGAAGGCACAATACTCTCCAGCTCCACCGTTACCCGCTAATGTTTGTAAAATTCATAACCCAATAAACAATTTAGGACAGTTAAAAAAATAAAATATATTTATGGGATATAGGCTCTTGCTGTGCAGTTTGGACTCATAGGGATCTTCCTGTCTCAAATGTTGTGTTCTTTATATAGTCTAGATATTACTTACTTTTTTTTTTTTTTTTGTCTTTTTGAGACAGGGTCTCACTCTGCAGTTCAGGCTGGCCTTAAGCTCACTTTTGTAGCTCAGGCTGGTCTTGAACTCACAACAATCCTCCTGCCTCAGCCTCCCAAGTGCTGGGATTACAGGCATGCACCACCAGGCCCTGCACTTTCTTTCTTTTTGTTTTGTTTGTTGTTTGGCAGAACCGGGGATTGAACTCAGGCCCTTGAGCTTGCTAGGAAAGCACCTATCCTACTGAGCCATCTCCCACAGAGGACTACTGAGTCCTCTGTGTGAGCTACAGCTGGAAAATTCTTTTACTCATTCTGTAGATTTTCTCTCAACTTGTCTGGTTGTTTATTTTGCTTTTTAATTTGAGGTGACTCCATTTGTTGATTCTTGATGGTACTTCTTGTGAAATTGGGGTTCTATTCAGAAAGTCCTTGCCTACTCCTTTGACATGAAGAGTACCTGTTTGATCTTCCAGCAGGTTAAATAATTTGTTTTTTTTTCCTTTTTTTTTTTTTTTGCGGTACCAGGGATTGAACTCAAGACCTTGCACTTGCCAGGCAAGTGCTTATTCTACTGAGCTATCTCCCTGGCCCAATAATTTCTGTTTTAACATTTAGTTCTTTGATCTTTTTTTGTGTCAGCTTAGCACTCAGTGAGAGAGATGGGTCTACTTCACTCTTTTTTTTTTTTAATGAGCAGAATAGATTTATTGAGAGAAAGAAAGCTCCTGTCGGAGAGAGGGACAGGAGGGGGGCCCAAGCGGAGAGTTCCCCTAATTCACTCTTCTACATGTGCATAGCCAGCTTTTCCAACACCATTTCTTAAAGAAGCTTTCTTTGCTCTAGTGTTTATCTTTAGCCTTTTTTGTCAAAGATCAAGTAATTGAATGTCCCTGGGGTCCTTCATGCTTCCTTTGTTTTGTTCCATGGGTGCTTGAGTCTGCTTTTGTTTTTGTCACCGTAGGCTTGTAACATAACCTCAAATCCAGGACTGTTGTGCCCCCCACTTTTTCTTAATATATATATATGCCTAAGATTGCTTTTTGTTTTTGCTTTTCCAGATCTCTTCTCATTACAAATAAATTTTAGGATTGTTTTCTCCAGTTCTGTAAAGAATGCTCTTGGTATCATGACTGGAACTGTGTTAAATCTGTGTTATGGTTTGTGCCTGGATATTTCCCCAAAGCCTCATGCGGTCATGGGGGGACTGCTTTTTGGAGAAGGCTGAATCTAGAGTCTGTGGTTGATCCGTTGTTTAATGTTGGGATTCTGAGTGCAAGGGCTGACCCCGTGCCGCGGCGGCAGTCTGCATACCATGTGCGGGAGGGAAGGAGGCTGGCTTGCTCTCTCCTCCCTTTTGCTCTTGCTGCTTCTGCTGTCTTCCTCTGCCATGGACCGATGCCCGCTGCCATGTCCTCCTGCCTTGGAGCCAGCTGACCGGGGGCTGAAACCTCCGTCACCATGAGCTACATAACCCCTTCCTTCCTTAATTGTAGGTGCCAAGTATTTTGTCTCAGCAATGAGAAAGAGCAACACAATCTATACGTCAGTTTTGGAAATATGGCTGTTTTTACATGATTGGTTCTGGAATGGAATACTTTTTCACTTTCTGATCATCATCTTTCTGATGATCTTTTTCAGAGTGCTGCAGTTTTCATTGCAGAGGTCTTCCTTGGCTGGTTTCACTCTTAAATATTTCCTTTTCTTGGTGTTATTGTGAAAGATATATTTTCCCCTAATTTCTGTCTTAGTGGGTTCATTACTAGTGTACAGGGATGCTACTGATTTCTGTGGGTTACTGTTTTTATTTTGCAGGACCAAGGATTGAACTCAAGACCCTGCACTTGCCCAGCAAGTGCTTATTCTACTGAGCTATGTCCCCAGCCACTGTGGGTTTTTTCTTTTTTTTTTTTTTTTTTTTGTCTTTTTGAGACAGGGTCTCACTATGCAGCTCAGGCTGGCCTTAAGCTCACTTTGTAGCTCAGGCTGGTCTCAAACTCGCGACAGTCCTCTTGCCTTAGCCTCCCGAGTGCAGGAATTACAGGCCTGCGCCACCACGCCCGGCTACCATGCCCAGTTTCAATCTCTATCTCAGCATGCTCTGGGGGTGGGACTGGCACAAGCGCACTGGGGATGGAACCCCAGGCTGCTGAGTTTGCATAAGCAGGCTCTTTAACCTACTGAGCTATTTGGCCTGCCCTTGAATTTGCTCTTTTGAGACAGGGTCTCGCCTTGTAGTTCAGGTTGGCCAGGAACTCACTATGTAGCCAGGAGGCTTCCAACTTATAGCAATCCTCTTGCCTCAGCCTTCTGAGTGCTGCATTATAGGCATGTGCCACTACACGTGGCTGAATTAGGTCATGAACTGTAAAAGAATTGGTAGATTTGGAGCGTCTTTTGTGTAAAGGATCATGTCATCTGCAAATAAATATAGTGTCACTTCCCCCTTTCCTAGACATATCACCTTTATATTTTTCTCCTCTAATTGCTCTTGCTAACTTTTTTTTGTCTTTTTGAGACAAGGTCTCACTATGCAGTTCAGGATAGACTTTAGCTCACTTTGTAGCTCAGGCTGGTCTCAAACTCACAACAATCCTCCTGCCTCAGCCTCCCGAGCGCTGGAATTACAGACCTGCGCCACCAAGCCTGGCTTTGTTTTTTTTTTTTTTTTTTTTTTGGCGGAACCAGATTGTTTTGTTTTTTGAAATAGGATCTCTCTATGTATTCCAGATTGGCCTTGAATTGGATTGTGTGATGCTTGTCTTTGCTTCTGTTTATGCACTATACATCATTTATTGATTTATGTGGGTGGAGAGACAAAGCCTGTTTGGTCATGGTGTATGATCTTTTGGATCACCTGTTGCATACTGTTTGCCAGGATCATCTTGAGGATTTTTCAATCTATATTCTTTAAACAGACTGGTCTACAGTTCTTTTTTGGTTGGATCTTTGTCTAGTTTTTGAATCAGAATAATGCTGGCTTCAGGCACAACTTGGGGAGTACTCCTCCCTTTTCAGTTTTGTTAAAGTGCTTGGGAAGCATCAGTGTTAGATCTTCCCTGAAGTTTTTGTAAAATTTAGCAGTAGTCCCATCTAGACCTGGGGTTTCCTTAGTTAGTAGGTTTCTTATTATTTCTTTAATCTTTTTTTTTTTGTTTGTTTTTTGAGACAGGGTCTCAATTTGTAATTCAGGCTAAACTTGAACTCACTATGTAGCCCAGGCTTCTCTCAAACTTACAGTAATTCTCTTGCCTCAGCTTCCCAAATGCTGGAGTTACAGGCATGTGCCACCACACACAGCCACCACACACAGCTAGTATTTGTTTTATGAAGTTGGGTGTGCTGTTGCTTGATGCATATATGTTCATAATTGTTATCTCTTCTTGTTGGATTGTTCCTTTAACCAATATGTAGTGGCCTTCTTTGTTTTGATCAGTTTGGGGTTAAATTCCACTTTTTTTTTTTTTTTTTTGTATTTTAGGGAAGGGTCTACAGGGTGTTTTGGGTCTCACTACTAGGTTAGACCTTCGTAGTGATCCGCTTGTTTACAGCCTCCCAAGAGCTGGGATTACAACGGCGCACCACCACGCTCAGTCTCTATTGCTGTCTTAATGCGCCCTGGGGGCGGGGCTGGTACAGCAGGCCCAGGATTGAACTCCCAGCCCCCGAGCCTGCCTGCAGGCACTTTAATCTGCTGAACTATTTAGCCAACCCTCTAACCACTTTTAAAGATTCTGTTCTTATTTTGAACTTCTCAGATTCTGATAATAATGTGTCCTGGAGAACTCTGTTTCTGACCATGGTTATTTGGAGTTCTATATGCCTTACTTACTGTATGTTAAATTGTTTTTCTTACTTGGACCTTTTTCTCCTATTATTTCAGTAAGCAGGTTTTCATTTTGTTTGTGCTGTCTTCTGAGTTTTCACTAATTCTAATTAATCTTAGATTAGTCTTTTTTTTTGTTTTTTTAGATAGGGTCTTTCTCTGTAATCCAGGCTCAGATTAGTCTTTTTGTATCACCTGTGAGATATTGGACTCATTTTTCTTTTCTTTTTTTTTAAATTAATTTTATTGAGAAACAAATAGCAATGAGACAGTTTCAAAACCGATTAGTATGACAGTTTCAATAATTAATATATTGCATATTGTTGTCTTCATAGTGGTTATGCATAGTATGAGATGCAGGCATGATATCCTGTCCAAACACCATTAGTATGTCTTTCTTCTCATTTATTTTTTCATTTTTTTAATATATTCGGTACAAGGTTAGCCGGGCGTGGTGGTGCATGCCTGTAATCCCAGCACTTGGGAGGCTGAGGCAGGAGAATTGTTGTGAGTTTGAGACCAGCCTGAGCTACAAAGTGAGCTTAAGGCCAGCCTGAACTGCATAGTGAGACCCTGTCTCAAAAAGACAAAAAAAAAAAAAAAAAAAATTTGGTACAAGGTCTCACTACACAGCTCAAACTTTTAGTGATTCTCCTGTTTTAGCCTCCCTAGCACTGGGATTACAGGCATGTGCCACCATGCCTGGTCTTGGTTGCTTAGCATGCCCAGGGGCGGCGCTGGTGTGATGTGGCATGTGGTGCTGGGGATTGAATCCCAGTCCCTGTGCTTGCCTAAGTAGTCACTGGTCATTTTATTTGGCTCATTATCTTATTACTTATATCTCCTATGAGCTTGCCAAATGCCTTATGGATCTATTTTGTTACCTTCCCTGATATATATATATATATATATTTTTTTTTTTTTTTTTGCGGAACCGGGGATTGAACTCAGACCCTTGCGCTTGCCAGGGAAGCACTTATTCTACTGAGCCATCTCCCCAACTCTCCTGATATAATTTTGAATAACTTATCTTCTTCCCCTTTGATACTCCATGGATCAGCTTTAGGGGAGTTGGGAGTTTTTAGAGGCTCATGTTTCTGTTTGTTTGTCTTTGTGTTGAAGGTTGTGGGTTGATTGTAGTGGAAAGCTGAGGCCTCTTTTGTTCATGGCTACTTTTCGGTGGCATCCTCTGGGTATAGCTGTTGGTCTTGGATTCTGTCTCAGGATCCTGTGACCCCTGTTCACCTGCAATGAGAGGCTGTACTGTGTTAGGCTCAGTCCCCAGTTCTCTAGGAATGGTCAGTGTTGTTCATG
Source organism: Ctenomys sociabilis (assembly GCA_004027165.1). NCBI lineage: Eukaryota > Metazoa > Chordata > Mammalia > Rodentia > Ctenomyidae > Ctenomys > Ctenomys sociabilis. The sequence continues at coordinate 9,556 of PVKA01027730.1, read as the reverse complement.
AGCCCAAGGTAACCTGGATATTGGCCTTCCAAGAGAACCACTTAATAGCCACAGCTATGTTTGTTGTTGCAGTCAGCCTCCACTACAATGTCAAGCATGAACAGTGTTGACAAACCTGACACTGGCTGCTGAGCAAATGTACTCAGAAGCAATGTGATAAGTGCTTGTCAAGTTCTCTGGTCGCCACCTAAAGCCTGGATGAAATTAAGCTGAACCTTAGCCGGGGGAGCTCCAAGCCTCTTCTACATCCTGGCCTTGAAACTTTATTCATGGGGTGGGAGCCGTGAAGACCTCCTGGGAGACTCCCTTCCGGGCAGCTGTTTGTGCCCAGGGATGACTTGTATATCCAAAGATTATAAACTTAAAGGAACCACACACATTCTTTGGGGGTGCTGGGGATTGAGCCCCGTTTTTACTTAATTTTTTTTTTAAAGACAACTCAGGTTGACCTTGAATTCACTATGCAGCCCCAGCTGGCCTTGAACTTGCTGCACATCTCCTGCCTCAGCCTCCCAAATGCTGGGATTACAGGCATGCACTGCCACATCCAGCTTTTTTTGTTTTTACTTTGAGAAAGGGTTTTCCTTTGTTTTTGCAATAGCAGGGATTGAACTCAGGACCCTACACTTGCCAGGCAAGCAAAGAAAGGATTTTCCTAACTTTCTACATCACCCTGGGTAAACTGGAATTTGCAGTCTCCCTGCTTTGGGCTCCCTGAGTGCTGGGATGTCGGGCATACTGTACCATGCCTGGTTTAAAGCTGTCTTTAATGGAGCCTCATCCCCTCTTGTGGTGACTTCCTATCCCTCACCCAGATCAGTGCCTTAGGACCCTCATCTCTGAAATGCCAAAGCTTTGCTGGTTGCCCCGGAAATGGTGACGGTCATTTCTTCAAGTTGTGGCTAAGGCCCCGAGCTGCTGTGCTACAGAAATCTGTCCTTCTCTTAAAAGGCTGACATGAGGAATGGGGGAGACGCAGAAGAAAACACAGATCTGTGGTGGCAACATTGGCCAGTGGCTGGTGTTCCTGTCATCCCTCTGTGGCCTGCTACCTCTGTATAGTGGTGTTGGGAATTTAAGGGAAAAGCCCATTCACGTATCTGAACCAGTACTAACTGGGCTGGTTCTCGGGCAGTGCATGTGGCTCTACCCCAGTCTAGCTAGTTCTCGGGGACCAGCAGAAGCAGGGGTCCTTTGCTTGTCACCATCAGCGGTCACTTGTGCCTGACTAGAACTCTGGCCAGGCCAGCTGCAGAAGGGGCAGGTGTGGAGGCTGCAGGGGCTGCCAAGGCCTTTCTTTGCAACTCCCTGCCAGTCCTTGCATCCCTGCTTTGGAAGGGAGTGGGACTCCCGCACTAGTGGCTTCTGCTGTCCAGTGTTTGTGGCTAGGCAGATGGGTGCTGTCCCTGGGCTAGGTCTCCAGGTAGCAGAAGGTGGGAGTAAACTTGTCCCCTTCCAGTGTCCAGCCAGAAAGCCAGAAAATGTCCTGAGCCCTAGAAAGAGGAAGGAGGCAGGCAATTTCAAACTAAGCCCTCAGGGGCCTTAAAGGCTCCTAGGAAAGGTGGCCTGCTCAGCACTTAAAATTATGTCTAAGGGCTTGCTAAAGCCACTTCCTGATGAGTCACAGGTTTACACTCTGTCAACTGCTATGAATTCTTCTTAGGGAAAACAAACCTTGTGCAGGGCCTGCACAAGGTCCTGGCAGTGGTAGCTGGAGGGAGGGTGGAGGACAAGGAGGCTGGCCAGACTGGCAGCAGCTCTGCTTGATTGCTTTTGGCTTTTGAACGTGAATCCAGAGGTGTACTTGGGCATGGGAACGGACACCTGCAATGTCAATACTCAAGAGATTGAGGCGGGAGGATCGCTGCAAATTCAAGACCAGCCTGGGCTACAAGAGGAGCTCCAGGCCAGCCTGAACTGCACTGTGAGACCCTGTCTAAAAAAGAAAAAAAAGAAAAGGCAAAACAAAAAAAGCCCAAAGGTATTGGCACAGTATCCCAGATGTTCACAGAAGAGAAGGTAGAGTTCTCGGATCTCCCTCGCACACAGCAGAAACGATTGCTCAGCCTTCCCTGCCAACCTGATGTGCATCTCCACATAGGTTGGGACATAGCTTCACTTTCTCAAGGGCTCTGCACAGCCCACAGGACGCAGCTTCATGAGTGTGAGCCGATACTGTGAACAGCTGGCCTGGAGTCAGACCTCTGCCCCTGACTTCAGGTTTCTATTCATGAAATTCTACAAGCATACAGGCAACTTGAAATGTCATTTAATTTACCTTTAATGTCATTTCTCCAATTAACAAATGGCAGGGAAAACTGAAAAAATTTAAGGTGGACCCAGAAGTTTTGAGGGCAGCTTCTGTGAAAGCGAAGCACGAGGGGATGCATTCCTTTAGGTTATCTGAACCTTTGGGGTGGCTCTGCCTTCAACAGCCTTTGAAACACTTACCTCCCTCGGTTGTCTATAGAGCTGGGTGGTGGGACCCGCCCTTGTCCTAATGCCAGCGAGGACTTTTGGATCTAGCCAGCAAGTTCATCTCAGCCTCCTGGAGGCCAGACACCCTTTTATCTATAAATCAATGCATCAATCTGTCACTCATCTATTTGTCTGTCTAGTCACCTAGTCATATACACTCTGTTTGATTCTTCCTGGACAAGTTACATCTCTGCCTCCCTCCATAAGTTCTCAAGTGGAATAAAGCACTTGAGCTATCTGCATCTTACATTTGTCCGAGCGCTATAGTTTTACTCTTAAAATTGGACTTTCACACAAGAGGGCACCGTGTGGTTTTCCTTCAGTAACAATAGCTAACAACCACTGAGTGCCGACGGCACTTCTCAAGTGCCCTCAGTTAATCTTGCGAATCACACATTGTCATCCTCTTCTTTTTTCTCCCAACTAGGGAAGGGAGACTTGGAGAGGTTTGTACACCTGCCCAGGCCCTCAGAGCTGCCTGGAGGGGAGGAGTTGATTGGCTGCTGGCTGCATGTGGAAGAAAAATATCTCAGCACATTGTGAAGTGACCACAAGTATAAAAATCTCTAGCCTAGCTAGCACAAAGACAGAACCAGCCAACATCTGAAAAAGTCCAAGTATGTGGACTCTGAAATATTTATTCACCAAGGTTATTCTAGGATGTAATCCTTCACTCCGCTCCATACAACTGTCTTAATGCTTCCTGTTTCTTCGCAGCTACATTACCTGATTAGGCAGAATTAAAATAAGTAGATTATAAAAATACAGAGGCAGCTAAGTCAGGATATAGGAGCGGGCACAGGAAACGGTGCTTCAGGACACAATGACATTCATACGGCTGAAGACCAAGCCAGGACCCTGGGTAAACATTGCTAAGGCTGAGTGAGGGTGGGCTACTTAGCTGGTCCTGAGACATGGCCCTCCCAAATGTCAAGGACCCATGTTAATGAGAACGGTTTAAAAAATGGATCAATTGCCTAGAAAAATACACATACACACACACACACACACACACACACACACACATCCACCCCGTATACATGAATCTTCACAGCAGTTGTGTATGTAATTCCAGGTTTCCTTATACCTAGAATCAGCCTACCTCTCCTGCTGTGGACAATCATTTGATAAATGATGTCATAACCATACTGTAGAATATTACTTAGTAATAGAAAGGAACAGACAAGAGATACATATACACAACTCAGATGACTGTCCAGGAATTATACTGAGCTAAAGAAGCCAATGCCTCTGAATATGATTTAAGCTATGGAATGTGCATGAAAGAATAAACATTCCATAGAGGACAGATTATTAGCTGATCATCTGTAATCCCAAATTCCAAAATCTGAAATGCCCACCAGTTGGAAACTTTTTGTTTTTTCCCGGAACCGGGGATTGAACTCAGGCCCTTGTGCTTGCCAGGGAAGCACTTATTTCACTGAACCATCTCCCCAGCCCTTAATTGGAAACTTTTTTTTTCTTTTTGTGGAACCGGGGATTGAACTCAGACCCTTACATTTGCCAGGCAAGTGTTTATTCTACTGAGCTATCTCCCTGGCCCCTAATTGGAAACTTTTGAGTGCAAACATGGGGCCACAGTGGAAAAAATCCACACTGAGGATCTTTGTTTGGTGCATGAAATTATTTAAAATACTGTACGAAATTACCTTGAAGCTACACATGAGGGGACACGAATGTGGCAAGTGAGTTTTAGGTTCAGACATGGCTTCTATCTCCAAGGTGTCTCATCTCTGTTGAGCAAGTGTTTCAAAACTACAAAAGTCATACCTCTGATCGCAAGCATTTGAGGGAAGGAATACCCAAGCTGTTAGGGACATTGGCCAGGAGGCTGGGCTGGGGACCAGAAATGGATTCCTCCTTGTGATTGCTGTCTTCTCGCCTGAGAATCAAACTGGATGGAAAATCGCTCACACCCAGACACAAGTAAGCACAAGGAACACTGGGAAAATTCAGGCAATCCTATGAATTCTGCCGACAGCGTCCTGGTCAGGACACTGTACTGCAGTTTTGCAAAATCTTTCCACTGGGGTCAGAACTCTTGACTCCTCACCTTACCACAAATGCATATTCATACATAATATCTCAATAAAATGCATCTTTGTTTGCTTTGTTTTTACAATGTTTTAAATTGAAAAATACCTATTTAATGAAGGATGCCTGTTTTGTACCTGAAGAGTACCAGGGCTGCTAAGATGAATCTGGAAGCACGGGTTGGGGGATCACTACAGTAGGGGATCCCCTTTCCACCCAGCCCTAATTCTGCAGCTCTCCCGAGTCCTTCAGGCTGCCCAGGAGTGTACAGAAGCTCCTCCTTGCTCTGGCCCCAGGAGCACAAGCACGCAGAGGCAAAGTCCCTGAAGCAAGTGAGGGTCAGCAAGCTGCTCTGAACAAGGAGTTCTATCAGCATTTGCAGTCCCTAAGGCCAGGATTTCCCTGGACTCCAGTTTCCGGCTGCTCAAAGAAAACAGGACTGTTCCTGCTGCTAGTTAGAATGCATACGAAACTTGGACCTTCTCCAAGCAGACGTGCTCTAAAGCAAGAGGAAACCTAGCTGCAAACAAGATCATTCTGCCCCTAAGAAAGCTCACAAGTGACCAAGACCAAAAAATCGTCCTAGAGGCATTGCTACCCAGCTCCTAAATGAAGCACTTCCCTGACTGAAGGGCCAGTTTCCCATTGTGGGCCAGTTTCACCCACAAATTTCTCTAGTAAAATCATTAAATTGGCAGGTGCTTCCCTGTGCCCGTAGAAGGCGGCGTAGACAGGGATCCCTAGGTCAGCTCCTAGAGGATTCCAAGGCCCTGGGCCTGGCCATGACTTGCCAGTTTGATCACTGAGGGGACTGTCAGACCCAGCCATGCCTTGGGACGTCCTTGCCAGGGCTTTTCTTCGTCATTTCTGGATCCTTTCTTACCACATGCCCTGTGTCCCTCTGTTCCAGACCTGATGGGTCTGTGGATCTGGGCCCAGGACCCAGCTGCCCCTCAGGAGCTAGCAGAGCCAGCTCTGGCCAGGCCTCCAGCTGACCTCATCTGCGTCTCCTGTCAGCACAGAAGAGGCCCCATTGGCACTGCAGGAGTCCGGCCTTCCATGTGTCCCCGGCTCCAGTGCTGGGATTTCAGCCACTGCACCCCTCTTCCTCTGCACCCCTCTCGGCTCCCACCCTGTCTCCATCTGCCTGTGTGGGTTCACTCCAAAAACAAGTGGGTGGCACCCACAGCGGAAGGGGCCCCACCCTGGCAGGACACAAAGGGATCTTGCATTTCAGTTTGCTAACAGCACTACCTGCCTCTGTCAGCGGATACTTGTAAAACTTTGTCCTTTTCTCCTGGACACATTTTTAAGCCTCTACTCAGACTTCCAGAAGGAAGGGAAAAAGCAGGCCCAGTTCAGCTCTAGGGCCTCATTGTTCTTCCTGACTCATTGTTCACTGCCTGTGCTGACCCGTAGGGCCCAGGAGCCCCAGGGAATCCTACGCAATTGTTTTTCCCAAGCCTGGGCTCTTCAGGTGTGAGCTGCGGTACTGGGCCACGTAGGTTACTGCAGCATTTCTGCAGCCGGAAAGAGGAAGGAACTTATGACCTGAGTGCTGGTGGCATCAACAATGCTCCCCAGCAAGCCCAGCAGGAGAGGAAGAGAGCCCAGTTTCCATAGAGATAAATCACCAGGAAGGGCCTGAGCCAGCCAGAGAAGCAGCAGCACTAGGATTTTTCCCTTCCCTGGGCTCTGGAAAACACATGCCCAGGCCCAGAGCTGGCCGCCACTGGGCTACTGCGGGCTGAGCCTTCAGAACTGCAGGTTTCCTGGGCCCAGCTGCCGAGGGACCCACTCTACCCTGTCACACCTGGGAGGCTCCTCCCTGCCCTCTTGCACACTGGCCCAGGTCCTGTCACAGTGCGGGATGTGGGACTGATTGGGAGGGACACATGCCAGGGCCACTGCCGCAGAGTAACCAGAGCAGCTCCGAGGAGCCTCTGGGGGTCTTCGGGTCTCATACGCTCTTCCCCTCACCAGAACCAGATGCTGTTCCCATAGCAAACAGCCACGTTTGTTTGTTTTTATGCCCTGAAATGCCATTTGTCCTGGTTCTCAGATGTCTGACCTTTGCACCTGTCCTCTCCTCAGCATGGATAGTGCTTCCCGCCCCTGTGAGCCGCCAGCTCCCCAGGGAGACCTGGCTTCCTGCTCCCAGGAGCTCCACGAGCTCCTCTTGGAGCTCCCCGTGTCAGGCAGCAAAGCAGAAATGGTTCTTATAGCCCTGCAGCAGCTGTAGCATCCTGAGAGGGATAATCTTTTGGTCTCGCTTTCCTGGCAGACAAGATGCAGAGGAGGAGTGTAAGCACCTCAGTGTGTTTACAGGGTTACACAGATTTTTTTTTTTTTTCTTTTTCAGAGAGGATCTTGCTACGTAATTCAGGCTGGCCTTGAACTCATTGTACAGCCCAGCTATCCCCAAACTGGTGGTGATCTTCCTGCCTCAGCCTCGTGGGTGCTGGGATCACAGGTGCATGCCACCACTCCTGCCAGGGGTGCACATACTCGTATCTATAACCCACTCAGAGAAGGTGCCTGCTTGCCTCAGAAAGGAACCTCCTCTCACCAGTGATCCCTGACTGAGCCGCTGCTTCGGCCTCAGTGGGTATTGTGGAGGTGTGAATCTGAATGCGAAGGGCGTTGTGTGACCATGAGACACAGCCCTGAGCACCTCACCCTGCAAGATTTCCTTGAGTTAAGTCACTCCAGGACGAACCCAGGGGCCAGGGACCAGGATTCTGCCAGGGCTGCCATGCTGTGCTCCTCTCCTCCTGCCCCAAGCTGGGCCTGGGGAGGCCCCAGCTGCCAGGGCCGGGCTGGAGGATTAGTCTCACCACAGCCAGGTGGCCCCGTGGTCAATAATCACCAAGAGATTCATATGATCCACATACCTGCTACCAGGAGATGGCTCTTACCACACCAGATAACGCCGTGTCGGATAGCCAGTTCCTCTGTGGTTTTGCTTGAAAAAATGAAACCAAACTCTTCATGCAAATAGTTAGGTCTTAACTAAATTATGTAACAGCCACTTCTCTCTGCTTAAAAACACAGACTTCTCTAAATCTATTGAGGCAAAATCGGCCTGCATTGCAAGTCGATTTCGCCTCAAATCTAGGTGGGAGCAGAGACCCCTCTCCAACGTGCAAGGAGTAGCTCATGAAATGGCAAGACGGTCTTTGATGGGACAGGTGGGTATATTTACAGAACACAAGACCCCTGGGCTTAGTAAATCAAAATCCAAGGCCTTCAGTTAAATTTGAATTTCAAGTGAGCAAGCAATGGTCGTTTTAACGTAAGTGTGTCCTAGATAAGGACCCAGATATGCAAAGAATGCACCTACACTGTAGGATCATCAAAAATGCTCCAGACAGCCTGTGCAGGGGACACCTGAAGTCCCAGACTCTGGGAAGAGAAGGCACGAGGATTGCAAGTTCAAACCCCAGCCTGGACTACATGGCCAGACCTTGTCTCAAAAATAAAGAAGGGCTGGGGTGTGGGTATAGCTCAGTGCACATGCTCAGTGTCAATCCCTGGTCCTTTAACAAGAGAATAAAGCAGAACCTGGCTCAGAGAAGCGGCCGTTTATGTCCAAGAATCCTGATTCTTAGCTCATTAATTTATGCACAACCGGGCATGGCGGTGCATGCCTGTAATCCCAGCACTAGGGAGGCCGAGGCAGGAGGATTGCTATGAGTTCAAGACCAGCCTGGGCTACAAAGTGAGCCCAGCCTGAACTGCACAGTGAGACCTTATCTCAAAAAAAAAAAAAGACACACACACACACACACACACACACACACACACACACAAATGGGCAGATACTCTGGAGCAAGCCACTGTGAGCCCGAGGTAACCCAGGTGGATGGGGGAGGGGTGCACGCCAAGGAAGATGCCAGTGATAGAAGCTGGCGGCCACTATGGCAGCGGGAGGGGTCGGCACACAGCTGGCCAGGTCCTGGGCGTCAGCACAGCTCTGGCAGCTCCCATGGCTCTGTGGCTCGCTGGGGAGAGTGCGTTGGGAGTAGGGTGTCAGCTGCGGGCTCCCTGCGGTCTTTCCCAGTTCTGCTTCAGCCGGCATTGAGAGTAGGCGTCGGATCATCTCACAAGGCTTTCGTCCACTGGGGGCTTTCATTGATCAGATCCGCGGTGGCTGGCACCGCACTCCTGCAGGTCTCACACCTGCTAAGCACGTGTTCCGCTGCTGAGACACAACCAGATACGCGAGCGAGTGTGGAGCAGACATCCGCTGCTTAGCGCGTGCCACCGAGGGTAAAGTCTCCCCAATAGCAGGGTGTGTGAGGTAAGAAAAGAGAGAGGTTTCGGTAGTGGAAAGGTGGGACTTCAGCCTCTGCAGATTTATGAACAACTCCAAATTAGCTGAAGGCATTTTTCACCTGAGATGATCAGGATATCGGGAGTGGATTTTTTCTTCTTCTTCTTCTTTAGACAGGGTCCTACTGTGTTGTGCAGGCTGGCCTTGAACTCACCATGAGTCTCTTGCCTCGTGTGGACCACTATACCCAGCCAGGAATGGCTTTTAAAAAAAAAAATTTTTTTTTTGAGTTTGACAAAATTTATTGGTTATTGTAAAGACATTCGGTCATTTCTCTCTCCTCATCTTGACCTTACATTAGTATTTCATTTGGGTTAAGAAAAGAGTACACAGGAGAGGGATGTTATTTTAACAAACAGTAAAATGGACAGAAATGAGTTGTTTGCCTACATAAAAGTAAGTTAAAGTTAAATTCATGTATCTTGATATAATTAAATCATGTGAGAACTAGGAGTTCTATACACATTTCCATTGTTTTACTTGGGGTTTAATCTAAGAACAATTTATCAGGCATATGGATAGGTTTCTTCTCTGGAGTTACTATCTCTTAAAAAAGATCAGCAACGATCCTTCGGTTCATGAGCGCGATGATCGGGTGTTCATGCTACAATGCATGCGATCTGCCGCCCTGAAACCTTGTTACGACGTGGCACATTACCCGTCTGACGTGAAAAAAAAAAAAAAAAA
>PVKA01027729.1:0-30210 GCA_004027165.1 Ctenomys sociabilis | reverse complement strand
CCTTTTTTTTTTTTTTTTTTACCTTTTTTGCAATTTCTCTTAAACAGGCTACTCCTTGTTCAAAATTAGGGAAAGCTACCGAGCCATACTTTTGGTATTCAGGGGTTGGTCTGATTTTTACTGTAGCTTCTGTTATTACACCAAGAGTTCCTGAAAAAGAAGGGGGAATAATCCAATATATCACATGACAAGTTTCTATATCATATTTAAAACTATTTAATCTATTTATTTTATTAATTCATTCTAATATTCATATTTAAATCTATTTAATCTATTCTATTTAGGGAGTAATAGCTATTCAGTTATTTTAGATAAGCAATTAAGCAAATTTTATAAGTTAAAAAAGGTATTAGAATAGGCTTTTCTTATTTATGTATAAATATTTAAAACATTTTAAAGTAACCTTTTCCCAAGAAGGTTACTTTTAAATGGTTTTAAAGTATTATAGGGCCAGGAAGATAGCTAAGTGGTCTCAGCGCTTGCCTGACAAGCACAAGGACCTGAGTTCAATCCCCAGGGCCGCAAGCCACACTGGCCCTAAGCCATGCTGGCCACTGAAACTCTGCGTGGTGGTGCATGCCTGTATTCTCAGCACTGAGGAGGCTGAGACAGGAGGAGCACTATGAGTCCAAGCTGCATAGTGAGACCCTGTACCAAATCAATCTAATCAATCAATCAATCTTAAAGTATAGCTTACTAAATTAAAAGACAAAAAAAAAAACCAGAAAACAACAGATTTTATATTAAGACAGGCTATTCCTAGATATGTGTGCCTAATTTTATTGTGAAAACAATTTACTGGGGCAAAAAGAACCCAACCTTTAAGAAAATTTAAGACGATAAAAGAAACCTAAACAGCTACTTTAAAGATAACAAAATGTGATATATTAACCATTGTAATTCTATTATTTTGTAATAAAAATTTGCTTTACCTTTTTCCATAAAATAAAAAAATATAGTAAAAAAAATGTGAGGAACTATTACTACCCCTTTTTTCCTCAGAATACAAAGAGAAAAGCATTACTGAGGTACCCTTGTAAAAATATATTCAGAGACAAGTTATCCTAAATAGCTAGCACAAAAGGATCACCAATGAAACATTGTTTTATTACATTAAGAAGCAAAGGATTTTAGGAATGATAAAAAATAAAGTAAATACAAGCACATGACCTAACTATGCCAAAATATTTGAAGAGACAACATTAAAAGTAATATATTCAATAAAGCTAAGCTTTTTTAATTAGTGGTTTCTGATGTAAAAATGGCAGAAATACTATCAGCATTTTTGAAGAATCATTTAGAAAGTATTAAGTTACAAAAATTGTAGAACCTATTTACAAGCCTAGAAATAAAAATATCACAAAAGTCAAAGCTACCAATATATTTATGATCTACTACAGCAATTTATCAATGTATAAAACTCATATGAATCCATAAGTTTGCTAGCTGCATTAGATGACAAGGTAGTCCCTATAGATGCAAATGACTTCTAACTGGGTTTATACAATATGATCCTCTTATAACTTGGATGACCTTTATAAAAGCTCTGCAAGTGTGGCACAATTTATATTTTAGGGAAAACAGGCATGTCTTTTAAAATTTAAAACACAAAGTGACTAAGCTTTCTCCTTTGTTTTAGTAACTTTGACATATAATTTAAACAGTAAAATTCACCTCAAGTATAGAAATTAATGGTTCTTACTACATTCAAAGGCATACAAAACAACCACTATAATCTTTGTTTGGGGCATTTTCATCACCCCACAAAGAACACTGTATCCATTAAATAATATACTCTATTTCATACACCCACAGCCTAGCCAGGGGCAACTATGAATATTTTCTGTCTGTATAGATTACCAGATGCTGAAAATTTCATATAAAAGCAATCTCAGAATAAGTGGCCTTAGAGTCAAGATCTGCACTAATGGTGGTTGGACAGGATATTATGTCGGCTTCTAATACTATGGTCATCCACTAGAAAAATAATTATTGAATTTTTGATATAATTCAGGTATAAAAAAATAAGATAAGTAAGCAGCAACACTCTTAATTTACTGATAAGAGACATCTGCTAAAATAATATCTGTAAATAAAATATCATGTATGCACCTTGTACGATACCAAAACATGAAAACAGTTTACAATGTATTAATTTAACGAATCTGTCTTGTTAATGTGTCTTGAAACTGTCTGATTGATATTTGTACTTCAATAAAATAAAAAATAAAAAAAGAAAGAATAAGTGGCCTTGTGACTGGCTTTCCACTTAACACGTTTTCAAACATTATAGTATATATTAGTATTTCATTCACTTTAATTTCAAAATATTACTCATTCTTTTTTATGCAATAATCATTCTGTTTATCCATTAGTTGACAGACATTTGGGATTCCACTTTTGGCCTGCTATGAATAATGCTGCTATCAATATATGAAAAAACCTGTATTTGAATGCTTTCCTTATTTTTGGATATATATCTCAAGGCTTTTCTTAATTTCAGAAAATATCTTTGATTCTATTCCATACAACACCTGGCTGACATGGCTAAGAGGCAGAACTCACTTTTTTGTTCTCAACTATAGTTGACAGGACAAAGGTTCTACCTTAATAGGGCAATGATACCAGGACAAACAAGGATATATAAGGGTCCCATTTGTTCTTATAACTGTAACAATAAGCTGTTTTCCTGACAGGAAAAAGTCCATCTGTAATGACTTACTTTCCTTACCCACGTACTTTCAATACTATTATAGTAGATGTGTCACTCAGAGAGAAACATGTCACTGTCACTATGCCATCTCCAGAGCCTTGGTTCAAGGAATTTTCTACAGAAGGATATATATAGACCATACAAAAGCTCCTATGGTGTTTCAAAAGAAATTACTTCATTTGCAACAGAGAAGGAAAGTGCTCTAGCCTAGGAATACTCTGAAAAACAGTAATGGTTGTTAAAAAAAAAAAAAAAAGATTGGGAGAGCACAGGTAGGTAGATAGAAGAATAAACTATAGGCTATCTAATTATCCTGGGAAAGGGACACTGGAGTGGAGCCCCCCCCAGTCTTCCCCAAAGACAACCATGTATACCAATCCCTTCTAAGTAGTCTGAATTTCACTGGATTAATCTGCACAGCAATTTGTGTGTGCAGGCATTATTGAAAACACTAAGACAACCATCCTACAACCTGTGGGATAAATAGCTACCTAGGTGTGGTCAGGGAAAGAGTAAAAGAGACCCAAAGCATTAGCACTACAAAGAGAAAGGGTACAAGGGAACAGACCTTCCTAAAATAATACAGCTAGTCCCCAAACAAATAAATAACTAAATAATAAGTTCTGTAGGAAGAGGGAATATACTGAGTTGCTTTAATGTTATCAAAAATACTCAAGTTTCTACCCAAAAGAAAAAAAATCTGACAAGTATGATCTCTATGCTGGGGGAAAGAAAACAGAAACTGCCTGTGAAATGACCAGATGTCAGATTTTAAACAGACTTCAAAGTAGTTGTTCTAAATGTGCTCAAAGGATAGTAATAAACCATGATTTTAGAAGTAAAGAAAGGCATGCAAGTAATGTCATGTCAATAAAGATTCCATAAAAAGAGAGTATTTGGGTGTTTATCCCAAGCACCGTGTCTATGTATTGACTATCCCGAGAATCTCCTGGGAAGGTGTCATTTCAACCAGATGATTCTTATATTGAATAAATCTGGTAAAATTCTCATTTTTGTATTTTCTGTTATGAAAAATGCAATTTTTGACATTTTTGTATTTAAATAATTGGACTCATAAGTTATGAGTGGAATCAAATAAAATTCTTGAGTTGAAAAGTAGAGCAACTTGGGGCCAGGGAGATGGCTCAGTGGAATAACCACTTCCCTGGCAAGAGCAAGGGCCTGAGTTCAATACCCGGTTCTGCCCCCCCTAAAAAATAGTATAGCAACTTAATTAAAATTCAGTAGTTTTGACAGGGGAAAGAGACATATGTGATTGACAGGGGAAAGAAAAACTTAAAAGACAGAGTAACAGATATTATGCAATATTAAAGATAAAGAAAAATGGTGCTCTAGCAGAAACTGAACAACCACTGAATACATAAAGATATGCACTCACGTGCGCACACACATACACACTCACACACACATACACAGAATGAGAAAAGAGAGAGAATTAAGTGGAGAAGATATTCAATGTCTGAAAACTTCCTAACACTAACTAGGCTCAATATAAACATATCTGTATAGAAATGCATCATAATAAAAATGCTCAAAATCAAAGAAACTCTTGAAAGAATAAAGATAAAAAATGTTTGACAATAAAAAATCTACTTTGTTCTTACATTAAACACACTCTAAATTTAAAGATATAACTGAATTCACATATGGAAAAAGATATATCATGTAAACAGTAACCACAAGAAAAGTGAAGTGGCTAAATAGTAATGCTGTATCAGACAAACAGCCTTTAAACAAAAATATTATTATCAATACAGAATGACACTGTATAGTCATAATCCATCAGGCAGAAATAATAGTTAGAAATAGATAATACCCAATATAAGACACAGAAATACATGATGAAAAAATTGACAGAAGTAAAAGGAATAGATAAGAGACTTAACTGAAATTCAGGGCTGGCAATATCATTCAGAGGACTAAATGCCTGCTTAGGCAAGTACAGGGACTGGGGTTCAATCCTCGGAACCACATGCCATGCCAGCCCTGCCCACAGGCATGCTGAGCCACCCACCAAGACCAGGCATAGTAGTGCACACCTGTAATCCCAGCACTGGGGAAGCTGAGACAGGAAGATCACTAAGAGTCGAACTGTGTGGTAAGAATCTATACTAAATACATTTAAAAAATTTTTGAAATTTCAATACCTCACTTTCAATAATGGACACAGATACTAAATATAAGATCAAGAAATAAAAAGACTGAATAGCAATACCAACACTATTACAAACCAAGCAGGCCTAAAAGACTAGAAGATCCCACTCAGCAACAGCAGAATACACATTTATTTCAGGTTCATACAGAATATTCCCAAGGTATGCCACATGGTAGGTAGGCAATAAAACAAATTTGAACAAAGTTAAAAAGATTGAAATAATACAAAATATGTTCTCCAATTATAGTGTAATGAAATAAGAAACCAATAAAAAAGAAATTGGGAAACTAATAATATGTAAAAATTAAATGCATTCCCAGACATATCACTAGAAGATTCAAATCCCATTACAGTAATCCCAGCACTCGGGATTACTGTAATTACTTGCATAGCAAGACCCTGTAGCAAATTAATAAGAGATTTTTTAAAAATTAAAATAAACAATACTTTAAAAGAACAAAATAAGTAATAGCAGGAAGTAGGGAGATCTTTTCTAAATGGGAAGGCAAATAAGAGAGAAAGGAGGAGAGGAAATAAGGAGGGGGATAAAACAAAAGAACTGAAGAGAAAAATGGAACATGGTGTATTATAAATAGGAAGGGAACCAAAAGTTAGGAGGACCACAAAGGGTTGAGAGAGGAAGGAGACCAAAAAAAAAAAAGAATTAAGATGTGTGGGGTCTACACGATAAATGTAATCACTATGGACTGCAAATGTGTACTAACAACAGTAACAAGAAAAAAAACAGAAGAACCAGGAATTGAAAAGAACTTTCCCAACCTGACATCACGCTTAATGGAAAAAGACTGGATGCTTTCCTCCTAAGATTGGGAATAAGACAAAGATTTCTGCTTTTGCTACTTCTTTCAATGTTATACTGAATGCTCTAGCCAAGACAAGAAAATAAAAGCAACCACATTAAAATGAAACAGTAACAGATGACATGATCATGCATATATACAATGTTAATGAACCCAATAACAAATAGAACTTAATGGGCCAGAAAGATAGCAGCATAAGCACCTGCCTCACAAACATAAGGTCCTGAGTTTGATCCCTGGTACCAAAAAAAAAAAAGAACTGCAGATAAACAAATAGAACTTTAAAAAACAACAAGTTTGTAGGGTATAAGATCAAGTGTGGCCGCTGCCTCCAGAGGACACTGAGATGGCAATTAAGACTGGGAGTGGTGGCATCCACCTGTAATCCCAGTGCTTCAGCGGCTGAAAACAGAAGGATCATTACGAGTCCAATATGTGCAGTGAGACCCTATAGACCCTGTACTAAATACATTAAAAAAAAAAAAAAAAAAAAAAGAATCAGGCCAAAAAACAAAAGAAAGATTAATGTACAAAGATCGTGTATTTCTCTACAATGAAATTAAGAAAATAGTATCATTATAGTCACATGAAAATAATAAATATGACAGGTACTGGGGAAGCAGTCTAACTGCCTGCCTGGTAAGCACAAGGACCTAGGTTTGATCCCCAGTATCAGACGCTGTGCAGACCCCAGAACGGGGAGTGGTGGCACATGCCTGTATCTCAGCACTAGGGAGGCTGAGACAGGAAGATCATTATGTGTCTGAACAGTGTAGTAAGACCCTATATCCAAAAAAATCTGAAAATACATACGTACATAAATGTGACAAAGAAATACAAAATTATACTTTGAAGACAACGAAGTTTTTTTGAAAGGAGTAAAAGATTCAGGAGTGTATAACTGGAAATACATCTCACATTCACAAACTGGAAAGAAAATTCAACACACTTTGGAGAGCAATGCTCACCTTCAAATGATCTACAGATTCAATGCAATCTTTATATGAATACAAGCTAGCTCTACCACAGAAATTTAACAAGCTAATTCTATAATTCATATGGAATTATAAAGGACCCAGAATGGCAAAAACAATATTTAAAAACAACAAAAAGAAACAGTAATACTTTCCTGACTTTTAAACCTTCCTTAAAAAATAACAGTTGGTCATGGTGGCATACACCCTTAATTCCAACACTTGAAGGCTGAAACAGAAGACTACAAGTTCAAGGCCATCCTGGATTACATAATGAATTCAAAGCAAAATTTTATCAAATTTAAATTTCTGTGCTCCAATATCAGCAGAAAAACTACAGTCTGAGAGAAAATATTTGTAAATGATTTGACAAGAACTTGTACATAGAAAAAAGGAAGCTCTCTTACAATTCTATAATAAAAGCAAATAATTCAATTAAAAATGAGTATTCTAGGCCAGGAAGATAGTTCAGTAGAATAAGTGCTTGCCTGGCAAGCTCAAAGGCCTGAGTTCAATCCCTGGTTCTGCAAAAAAAAAAAAAAAACAACAGAGTATTCTAAATAGGCATCTTCCAAGAATATACAAGTAGCAGAAAAAACTAAAAGAAAATTTTAAAATTCATATAAAAAAAAATGACATACTGCTTTATCCCATCACGTAGATATTATTATAAAAAGTACTGACAAGGACATAGAAAAATTTGGAATCTTCACACACTGCCTTTAGGAATGTTAAATGGTATATCAGTGCAGGAACACAGGCTTGCTGTTCTTCAGACTATGATGACCTATATAACAACACATTCCACTCCAGATATATATAAAAAATAAAAGCACTACATCTCCACAATTTGAACATGCTCACTATAGCATAACTGGAAGTCAAACCATGGAACTAACCAAAATGAGCATTAACTGATAAACAGATAAAATGTAGTATACCTAATGTAATGAAATATGATTCAGTCACAAAGAGAATAAAGAGCTACTATTTTGAAAACATCAGGTAAAGAAGTCAATAGCAAAACACTACATATTATTTGAATCCACATATGTGTAGTACTTAAAATATGTCAATCTATATAGATAGAAAGTGCAATCACTTCCCCACCTGGGTAAAATTAAGTGAAACTGGATCAGTAATTAGGGCTTAGAGAGGTGAAGCATGGGAAGGGGGTGTGACAGCTAAAAAGTATGGGGTTTCTTTCTAGATGAACTACTTTCTAATCCTCTGTCAGAGAAGAGGCTGATGGGTAAACTATTTATTATACTAGTACTCTGCTGTTTTATTGGTCACCAGTATATCTTGTCATACATATTCCTTCTTACTAAAACAAGTAATATCACTTTAATTCTTAGATGTCCTTGCACTGTACTGGAATCATTACTATGTTTATTTGCAAATCTTTTTACCTTTTTCAACTTTTTTTTTTTTTTTGCAGAACTGGGGATTGAACTCAGGCCCTTGCGCTTGCCAGGGAAGCGCTTATTCCACTGAGCCATCTCTTTGGCCCCTTTTTTCAACATTTTTTTCCTGGTGGTCTTAGAACTAATAACTAATATGTAATGTTCAAAGTCCATTCTTCAAACAAATTTGAAATTTTTCAGGCATAAATTCCTAAAGACATGAATCAACTCTTCTATTTAATGTCCACAGACTACAAAAAAAAAAAAAAAAAAAAAAAAAAACTTTATACTTGCTCAAACCAAAAAAAAATACAATGAAATTTATTAAGGAAGATCAACATAAACCTTGGCTTTAAAAGGAAATTTTTTCTAACCAAAACTAAGCTTCAAGTTTCTAGTTTTCTTGTGAAATACTTCCTTACTTCTAAGAAATAAAGCTACCTGAAAATATTTCTTTGAATTATAGCATTGTAATCTAAGTATGGTTCAAAGAAAAAACTGCAAAGTTCTTAACCAATACAGGTTTGTTTAACTATGTCAGGATACATTCAATGAATGGAATGTAGCTGTCAAAAAGAAATGAAATAGTTCTAAATGTGCAACATGAAGTGAGTTCTATCAAAACTAATCAAGAGTCACCAGGATTCTTGGATGCGGTAGCCATGTTCCTCTCCATGGTCTCCCCTGCCAAGAGCAAGTCAAAAACTCTTTTGGTGAAAATGGTGAGCCAGGCCAGGACAGGCATTACCTTCAATGCCAGGAGAGGCCAACTCAGGAGAAGCTAACTCTTTTGCATTATGATCCAATTGCGAAAAAAAAAGTGTGCTTCACCAAACAGAAAATAGTACACTCTCTCTATAAACAATGGATTGAAAATGAATTTGATTTATAAATGAGAAGCCTGAGGGAAGGATTCTGATTCAGAAACCCCACAGCCTATAATAAAAGGCATGGCATTAACTGCCTCCTGTGATTTGAAGGCCACTGTGAAAGGGAACAATGTGGTGAAAGAAAGTCCTTTGTATTAGGACAAATACCATCATATCACATTTATTCATCTTTCTGGATATTTTTATAACCTTAAATAAATAGCCTATACTATTGTCTGTTTAAAAAAATAAAACTAATCAAAACATAGTAAATCCTTACTTATTTCAAAACATATACACATATGGTTATTTACAGCAACAGTGTCCCCAGGCAAGCGCAAAAGTCTGAGTTCAATCCCCAGTTCTGAAAAAAAAAACAGCAACAGTGCTGACTCCAGGTAGAAAAGATACTGGTATCACAGTGATAGATGCTGGACTACATTTTGAATTTTATGCATGTTTTCTAAATACCTAAATTTTAAGCATACATGTTGTTTAAAAAGCTTATTTAAAATGTATATACCTTCACATTACCAACTCTTCTTTAAGATTCTCATTCTAAATCAAAACTCTAAGG
The DNA here is from genome assembly GCA_004027165.1 of Ctenomys sociabilis. NCBI lineage: Eukaryota > Metazoa > Chordata > Mammalia > Rodentia > Ctenomyidae > Ctenomys > Ctenomys sociabilis. The sequence goes on along the minus strand of PVKA01027729.1, from coordinate 20,674 downwards.
CACTGGTAAGAAGAAACCAGGCCATCATCAAATATATAGTATAGGCACTCTAAGTAACTTATCATAAAACTATAAATAAAGCTTTAAAAACTATGGAATGCAAAAGGACACTGCATTACCCCAAAATTAATGAAATGACTGAAGTAGGCTGGTCTCTGTCATTAGCAGTCTACAAGTTCTGAACTACAAGATGAAGCTCCACTGGAGTCCCCCACACAATGTGATGGCAGCTTCCACTCAGACTTAAGTTCAAAGTAAGGCAATCCCAAATGGATATATCCAAATATGTTTCATCAAAAGGCCCACTTCTGCAGCATCTTAATGAATTTCTCAATTCTTGTGTTCTGAAAATATTGTATCAGTATAGCAATATAAGACTTCTAGATTACTCATCATTTATTATATGTATGTTATGTCAATATTCTATAGCCAATTTAAACAAATATTTACAAGGCAATGTGACATTACAGGTTTACATATAACATTTTTTTGTTTTTAGTTTTCAAAAAACATGCTACAGTAAATTTCAGAACTTTCTGTTATAACTCTATCTATCTATCTATCTATCTATCTATCTATCTATTTACTGTGGTACTGGAGATTGAACTCAGGACCTTGCGCTTGTGAGGCAAGTGTTTATTCTATTGAGCCATCTCCCTGCCAATTAAGACTGGGCATGGTGGTGTGTGCATATAATCCCAGCACCTGGGAGGCTGAAAACAGAACTGTTGGGAATCCAATCTACACACTGAGACCCTGTAGATCTTGTGCTAAAAAGAAAAACAAAATACAATAAAATCTTCATAATTTGATAAAACAAACTCGCAACTGACCACAAAATTAAGAAGAATGGCAGACATTTGATTTTGAACTTTCTCTTCTACTTCTCCACTGTACCCCAAAACACCTATGAAAAAATCAAGAAAGAAAACCAAGCCACATAGGATTTATTATTTAGTATATAACTGGAAGACCAAAAAGAAGTACAATCTTCAAACCACCTCTAACTTCCAACAGACCTCCAGCAGCCTTGCACTCCCACAGGTTTCAAGGGTGGAAAGTAAAACAGAGAAGGCTTAAAAGACTGTACAAGAAATAGTTGGGAATAACTGAAGACTTGGAGGAAACAGACAAATTTATCCCCAGAAATCAAACATGCACCAACAATGCCAATATGCCATATGGGACTGGGGTAGGTCCCAGCCACAGGTCAAAGGGGGAGCTTTGGAAACAAAGGAGGAAAAGAGAAAGAAAATAAAAAAGGAGATTTACTAAAGGGAAGATATCATGTGTCCCCCAACCAAAATACTACCCTAGATAAAACAGCACAGAAAAAAACAAAGGGTAGAAATAAATACTCTCAAATTAGAAACCCTAATAAATAAAACAGGAAAAAAGTTTTTCCAAAATCGTTTTTAAGAAATAAAAACGTACTGCAAGAATGTCCAAAAATACAAATAAAATACTTCTGTTGATGAACCCCCCCATCCCAAACCAACCATGAGAAAAACTGCAGGATAATATTCAAACTGAATTAAATATTGCCACACAAGCAACTGGGTTATAAAAATACACTCTGAATCAGAAATACAAAAATTAAAAACATGAATAGGCCAGAAGACAAAGAAGATGAAGAAGGAAGAGGAAAAGGAAGAAGAGGAGGAGGAGAAGGAGGCAGAAGAGGAAGAGGAAGAGAAAAAAAGGGAGAGGAACGGGAAGGGGATAGGAAGGGAGGAGAAAAGAAGAAAAAGAGAAAAAGGAAGAACAGGAGTGAAGGGAGGAGAATATATGAAATAAAGACCTGGCCAGGCATGGGGATGCACACCCATAATCCAAGAATTTGGGAGGCTGAGGCAGAAGGATTACTATGAGTGAAAACCAGCCTGGGCTACAATGTGAGTTCTAGGCGAGCCTGAATAGCCACAGTCAAACCCTGTATCAAAAAGATGAAAAGACAAAAAATAAGAAGACCAGACTAGGAAAGAAATAAGAGTAACAATTCTTTAAAAGCATATTAAAAAAATGAAGTTGGTATCCAAAGGCAGAGAATAGATTCAAATTTAAAGTTATTAAAGAATAGAGAGGAAAAAAAGAAAATAACTGAGAAAATATAAACAAATCAGAGGAAAAGTGGTTGAAATTAAAAATAAGCAAAGGAAGCATAATATATATATATACAATGGATGTCTTCAAAAACACAAAATGAATAACTATTATTTTAGAAATAGAAACCTTCTTTTAAAATATTTAATCTTATAATGCAAAACTATTTTTTGAAATAAAAATAAAAAAAAACAATTTGAATCTACACAGAGAAATAGTTCTCCAGCCAGGGAGATAGCTCAGTAGAAAAAGCACTTGCCTGGCAAGTGAAAGGTCCTGAGTTCAATCCCTGGTACCGCAAAAAAAAAAAAAAAAAAAAAAAAAAAAAAAAAAAAAAAAAAAAAAAAAAAAAAAAAAAAAAAAAAAAAAAAAAAAAAAAAAAAAAAAAAAAAAAAAAAAAAAAAAAAAAAAAAAGAAAGAAATAGTCCTCTAGAAACCACAGCAGAATGATCCAAAACAATCATCTCCAAGTTCTGAAAGCCTAGTCCTTAATAAAAATTAAAAAAAAAAAAAAAAATTCACCAGAGCTTCCAGGTGAAAAAGACAAAACAACCTACAAAATCAAGAGAGTAAGAATGGTATCAGTGCAGCAGTCGAGCAGCATTTTCAGAAAACTTAAAAGGATAACTCAAAGATACATTCACTCAAGCTTTCCTTAAAGTACCAAAGCTACAGAAAATCAATTTAGAAAATTTCAGAAACCAGAGGATAGTTAAATGTGCTTTTCCTGAGGAATCTACCAAAGGATAATCTTTAATCAAAATATGATTTGTGAAACTTTACAGAGGACTAATATTGAGTATTTTACCTATTCAACTAACACAAAAGTGAATCACAGGTTAAAAACTAAAAATGGAGCCATGGAGATAGCTCAGTGGTCTAAGTGCTTGCCAAGGCAAGCACAAGGGGGCCCAGGTTTGATCCCTGGCACCACAGGCCCTGCCAGTCCCCTCCCTGGGAATGCCAAACTAGCCACTGAAAGGCCTGAAACTGTACATGGTGGCACATGTCTGTGATCCCACTGTAAGGAGGCTGAAACAGAAGCACAACTACGAGTCTGACCTGCGTAGTGATACCCTGTACCCCCCAAAAAATATATATATATATATTTGTTTAATAAAAATAAAAATGTTCCTTTTCTTCAGATAAAAGAGCAAATCATGTTATTAATAAATTCTAAACATAGGAAAAGGATGCAAAGCATTTGAAGTGATTTGAATACTCATTACAATTTTTATTAAATTGATATTACAAAATCTAAAATGGCTGAAAGCTTTTTACTGGAAAAAACACAAAGCACATTAAACTTCATGTGGTTAGACACCTGTAGAACTGTTTTGAAGAAATAGTTTCAATACTGTTATCAAATAATTTAAATAGAGCAAAAGTAACTTTTTTAAGTTTGAAAAAAGTTTATTACATTTAAGGCATGAAGTTACTAAGTAGTTCAAAACATTTTACAGAAGAATATGATTTCACATCAACTTACTTTTTCAATCACACTATTCTTAAGCCTATATTAAAATAACTATTCACATTCAGGCAGAAATGCTGATTAGAAATCATAATCACTGACATCAAAATAATAAAGTCACGTTAAAAATATTAGTATTTTGTTTAGTACATTATTACCTTTTTATAAATTGGTTAGCATAATCTTATTTAATCCTAACAAGTTATGAAGATGGATAATTATTTCCATTTTACAGCTGAAGGTAACAAACAGAATTATGTAGTTCACAGAAAGTCACAGAAATACAAATGGGTGAACCAGCATTTAAATCCAGATCTGACTGACTTCATGGTTCATGCTCTTAAATTAGTATGCTATTATGCCTAATATCTTACTTAACTATAGTATTTTAACCTATACTATTTGTTTTTCCATAAATCATATTCCTTAACTTCATAAAATTGAATAACAAAGGTGATAGCTCAATCTTCTATATTAAAGGTTCAAACTTTCTTCATTTTGTGGTACTGCTGATTGAAAGCTGGGGCATTCACACTGAGCTACATCCCAAAAGTTTTAAAATTTTGAGACTGGGCTAAATCATTAAGCTGGGCTCAATCTTGTGATCCTCTCACCTTAGCCTCTTAAGAGTGCTGGGATTTGGGTGTGTACCACTAAGCACAAACTACTTTTAAAAGTATTAAAAAAAATTATATTTTCAGCTCCTTAGTCCTACAGTCTACTTAGTTACAGTCTATCCAGCAACTAAATCTTTGGTTCCAGTTACATTAAAACTCTGAAGCCAACCTGGACCTTTCTCACTTGTCCTCCAGCTTACATGCTGTTTCTATAGGGCAACTTCCTTTCATCTTCTCTCAACTTAACTGGGAGCTATTTTCTCCTTACCAACCTTCAATGACTACTTAAGATTCCTCAGAAGAAGCCTCCTTAAGCACCCAGCAATCTGACCTTGTCTGCATTTCTTCTGCAGTTTAGTGGTCTATTACTTGTGTCTTTAAATGTGCAAGCAAAGTATGTAAGAACAAGAATTTTAAAAAATGTTAATTGAGAAAAAAAATGCTTGATGAGGCTACTGAAAAGATAATTTATATTTTAAGAGTTGACTACAATTATGAACACGTATTCAATTTGACATCCAATGGTAAGTTATATTCTTAACTTTTAAATGATCCTTTAATAAGTTCCACAAAAATATTAGAGAATATTACTTTAAAATAATTGAATATTTTATTTCTCTTACTAAAATTGTAGTTCTGTTTTCCAAAAAGAAGAGTATACTGATCAGTAAAGGAATAAACAATAAACAGCTAAGATATCTTCACAGAAATCTGTAATTGATTATCATGCAAAAAAAAAAATCTAAGCTATATCACTGGTCCCCAGTATATGGTACCTTAGTAACAACCTCTATCACAGCACTAAGAAACATTTCCCCCCTCCTTGGATACTAAGATCAAAGATTAGAATTTATGTTATCTTATATCATTATAACTGCTCTTTTATTTCTGAATATTGCTAAATGTGTCCAATATCTTTTCTTGGCTTGGAAGAACCTTCTAAATGACTAAAGAGTTTCTCTACTAACTCAGGGACACATTCCTGTTTCAATTTATCCTACTGCCCTGAATTTAAGGCATTCTAAGAACAAAAATATTATTAGCTCAGCATTACCTTGTCCACAAAATTCACCATGCATACATAACAGTTTACAGAACAGCGGGGAGCTGGTGAATTTTCTTCTAATCTGTGCAGGAATTCCATGGTTTGGGTAAGATGAGGAAATACATTCTGATCTACTTATCCAGAAACTAAGTAACCACGCAAGGCTACTATTTGCAAAGTAAAACTTAAGTGACCCAACAAAATTCTAAAATGTATGTGAATCAGCAGAATTTAAATTTCAGTTCTAAAGATGAAATGAGGTTTTTGCTGTTTTCCAGCACTATGCAGTGATGTCTCTCTGGCATGTGACACTCTGCCTTGCAGCCAGCCAATTATGGACTGTGGACAACTCTACAACCTGTAAGCCAAATAAATCTTTACTCCCTTTAAAAAAAAAAGATGAAATAATGATAGAGAAATATAGTAAGATAATGTATTATCAGTTCTTTCCTCTGATAACTTCAATATTACAGAATACCCTAACAGGCAATGTTAAAACAAAACATTTAAACCTTAACTACCTTTCCTTAAATTCATTGAAAACTCTCAAAGAAAAATAATAATAATACTATATTACCTGTAAAAAAGCAACATGTAAGAGATTTAATAACATGTTCTTATATTTAAAAACTTTATGAAGTACTAATTAACACTTGAAAAAAAATCTTTGTCTTCTGACAAAGACTTTTTACAGTAATAGATAGGGCTTCACAAAACTGAGTGACTAGCCTGTATTTTTTTCTCATAATAAATTTGGAGTTATATTTACCTTCAGATCCCATGATGAAGTGATGGATATCAGGGCCTGCTGACATTCGAGGTCCTTGAGAACTTTTTTCTATCACACCTCTAGGTGTAACCACTTTCATATGAACCACCTGTTTTAATACAACACAGGATATAAATTCTAGGAATCAGTCAACATGTGTGTACATTCACTCATACATTTACACAAAATACTATTTTTAAAATATTTGACTAAATTATAAATTGTGATGTCATTCAGAATTCTAGTATCTTTTAGTAATTCTTTCAGGTAAAGTTATATTGAAAAAAACTTTCTAAGATTATTATCCATCACTTGATTTAAATTGATTAACTGGGGGCTGGGGAGATGGCTCAGTGGAATAAACGCTTCCCTGGCAAGCACAAGGGGCCCAATCCCCAGTTCTGTAAAATATAAATAAATAGGTTAAGTGTATTCATTAGCTTAAGAATGGAAAACCTTTTTATAAAAATGAAATGTAGTCTAGGATTTTGCATAGGACAAAGAATTAAATGGCTTAAAAATAGCAATTATAATACATTACAGTTCATTTATTTACATAGTGCTTATCTATGAAGCACTATTATTCATGTCAGGCACTAGAGTAGATGCTGAGAATACTAGGGAAAAATTATTCTTGCCTTATTACCATCTTCAATCCTATTTTGGGGGAAAAAAAGAATGAAAAAAGATGAAATACTAATTATAATGAAATTGAAGTTTAGGGTGGGAATGGAGATATAGCTTGGTGGTAAAGCACTTGCCTAAGATGTACAGAGCTCAAAGTTAGATTCCCTGCACAGAAAACCAAAACAAAACAAAACACAAAACTTCAGCCAGCAGTGACTGAATTAAAGAGAAGGACCAGGAAATGTATATGACATACTGCACAGATAACAAACCAAGTACACTGGGAAAGGAGGATCACCCTAAAAATAGTTCCTGATACCTGATTAAGAAACAAGAATTCAACACATTTTTATAATAGATTTTTCACAGATAAATTACAACAATCTGTTGATTACCGAAGGAAATGAACAGAGGTCATCAATAACCAATTCACAAAATAAGAGGACATTTCAAAAGTTTGTATTAAATCGGGATGGTTAACAACCTAAGATCACAAGTCAGAGTTGGAGAAATAGAAGAGCCACAAGGCCAGCCAACATTTTGGCCCTAGCCTTTCAAGGTCAGCGAAGACTCAGGACATAGGAGAACCTGTACTACAACATCATGAAACTCAGGTGAGCTCCAAATTTTCTGAATAAGGAGATTATGGAGCCACAGAGGAAAGAGACTGAAATTCTATACTGTGCCTGGGGAGAGTCACATGAAGAGAAAACTTTCTCTCAAGCTCTCACAGAGAGCAAACTGGTCAAGCATTGGCCATGACTCATCCACATGGATGACACAGACAAAGGATCTACAGAATAATGTACAGGACTATAAGATAAACCTTGAGAGGACTTCACTGACCACATAGGAAATATAAAGTTCATGTGTTGGTATACAAGTCTTGCTCTATCTAAGTCTTAACCATCCAGCAGAAAAGTATAAAAATGAAGTATACATCGCGGGGCCATAATATTAAGCTGAGGTGTAAATGGCTATGGTCAACAACTTCTTTGAATAACTCACTATTATTGTGGAATGCTGGACTGAGTTGGATTGTGGGGTCGAGTTCAAGCACCTAAGTTAGTTGAATGACAATGGAGTGCCCACCTTTGACAGGTGTAGACAAAGGAAGGGGTGTAGAAAGAAAAAATCATGATGTGTGTGTATAGACAGTACAGTTGGGATAGATAACGCTGTGCTTCTACATAATCCTATGAGAGGCAAGATCTGTACTAATGGTGGTTGGACAGGATATTATATCGGCTTCTAGTACTACGGTCATCCACTAGAAAAATAATTATTGAATTTTTGATATAATTCAGGTATAAAAAATAAGATAAGTAAGCAGCTACACTCTTAATTTACTGATAAGAGACATCTGCTAAAATAATATCTGTAAATAAAATATCATGTATGCACCTTGTACAATACCAAAACATTATGAAAACAGTTTGCAATGTATTAATTTATCGAATCTATCTTGTTAAGGTGTCTTGAAACTGTCTGATTGACATTTGTAGTTCAATAAAATAAAATAAGTTTGTATTCAAAAAAAAAGTTTGCATTCAGTAACAGTTAAAGAAATATTAAATTAAAATTAAAATGTAAGTAAAATATAAAGAACCTCAGAGTATTACTGAAAATATTAGTCGGTATAAAGTTTTAAAGGGCAGTTTAGCTCTAAAGATCCCCAGAAACTAAAATGCAGAGTTTTCTTGCTCTAGCAATTCAACTTCCAGGAGACTACCCAAAGAAACTGATCAGATATATGCATCCAAGAAATTATAGAAAAGGGTATTTTATCTATTGTTTTGTAATTTTGAAATCAAGAATAATTTAACCACACACTAAAAAAGATTATGAATTTGTCTTCGGTAGGCTATGAATTGGTCACAAAAGTTGAATGAAATAAAAAATGATGAAACAGGGATACAGCTCAAAGTAGAGTGCAAATCAAGTATGCAGAAGGCCTCTTAGATCACTCCCCAGTGCCGCAACAAAAATAAGTAAAAATAACACAAACCTATATTCATTCATTCATGTTGAATAATATAAAGAACAGATTATACAGTGTAATCCTGTTTCATATTAAAAACTAGATATAACCATGTATTTGTTATATACCTAGAAAATGGTCTTGAAGGATAAACACAAAAAGTTAAAATTGTTGGAAATTATCTGTATTTAAATATAAAGTATAAATGATTTTTTATACTTCTCCTATGTGTATTATTTTTTAAATAAAAAGCAACTGCTTTCTAATTGCTTAAGTTGTCCATATAACAGCTATGACTTTAAAAGAAGTATTTTCTCAGAAAATTTAATAATCTCTATATCATACTTTCTTTACTGAAGATACAGAATTTTTAGTTTGATTTTATTATTATAGATCTTAACTTTCTCTAATAGTGCTTCTAACCAAAAAGTACAGCAATGCACTCATAAGCAATGAATTACTGCTAATGGCCATTAACTTGAATTCAAAAGTATCAGCATTAAGAAAGTATAATCAGAAATGTTCTGGAAACCCTTGAGTGAAGTTATTAAACTAAGGAGACCTGACTAGGCGTGGTAGTGCATGCCTGTAATCCTACAGCTTGGAAGGCTCAAAACAGGAAGAGCACTACAAATTCAATCTGTGTAGTGACACCTCGCAGACCCTATACTAAAATACATTAAAAAAAAAAAATTATCGACCCAAATAAAGAACATGTCTCAGCAGTACTTAAATGTAGTTTTTATCAAGTACTTGCCTTATTCTAATACAGTAATAATCAAACAGCAAAAAGATCAAATTTTCTCCCCTGCAAATAAATTTAGATTATTTTACTTGGTGAATAAAAATGTAATTTTTAAAATGTCCTCAATTAAAAAAAAATAAAATAAAGAGATGGAAGGGTCATCCAGCAGTGGAGTACTTGGTGGGTACATGGGGCCCTGTTTAACCACAGCATGAGAAAAAATACATTTATATGCACAAGATGGGCAATGATCCTGAGAGCAGGTTTTTGGAACTAGCAATTAATTGGTAGGATTCTCACCCTGACTAACTATATAGGCTGATACCTGTGAACTAAGCAACTGCACTGAAGATAGCAATGTGTAATAATAGGGTCATGCTTGGAATGCCTATCATTCTGGTCTTCTAAATACACACTGCTTTACCATGACACACTAATTACTGCATTACTATCTCTCAAGTAAATATTTGATTTTAAAAAAAAAGGGTAATAAATGAAAAAAAGGCCTTGGGAGATGGCTCAGTGGAATAAGCACTTCCTTGGCAAGTGAAAGGGCCTGAGTTCTAATCCCAGGTTTCACCAAAAAAAAAAAAAAAAGGAGCTGGGTGTGGTGGCGCATGCCTGTAATCCCAGCACTCAGAAGGCTGAGGCAGGAGGATTGTTGTGAGTTCAAGACCAGCCTGAGCTACAAAGTGAGCTTAAGGCCAGTCTGAACTGCATAGTGGGACCCTGTCTCAAAAAGACAAAAAAAAAGAGACAAAAAAAAAATGTCACAGGACTTGTCCTGCTACAATACTGTATATGATTAGATTTCTAAATCTGTGTAATATGATTGTTTATTCTTTTTTTTTAATGTTTTTATTTTTTAATTTTTTCTTTCATATTCTGTAGGGGACTTAAAAGTTTAATACATCAGTACTTGATGGAAAATAACTGTTCCATGTTAAGCCTAAGATGTCTGATACTCAGATAGGTTAACCCTATACCCTATGTTGTAGGGTAATGATAAGCTTCTCTTTTGGAAGGTTAACAATTTAAGTTTGCAGACCAAAAATTAGAGAAATAGAAGGGCTGCAAGGGCAGCAAATATTTTGGCCCTAGCCCTTCAAGGTCAGTGAAGACTCAGGACAGAGGAGAACCTATACTGTTAAAATCATGTAACTCAGTTGTGTCCCAAATTTTTTAATCAAGGAGATTATGGGAACACAGAGGAATGTGATCGATGAGGTAGAGTGTACGTAAGGACAGTCACACTGAGAGAAAACATTCTCTCAGGCTTTCACAGACAGAAAATTGGTCAAGCAATGGCCATGACTCATCTACATGACTGATACTGACAAAAGATCTACAAAGTGTGGCACAGGGTTTCAGGATAAATCCTGAGGGGACTGACTGATCTTATCAGATACAAAAGTTACAATTCTTGTTATATAGGTTTTGCTTTATCTTGGTCTTAACCATCCAGCAGATAACTATAAAAACGAGGTATAAAAAGTAAAGCCATATTAACATGCTGAACTGTAAAAGGCTCAAGTAAAAAACTTCTGACATTATCAAACCCCCAAATAATCCACTACTATATGGACTACTGGACTATATTGGAATAGTTTGCTGAATTCACACACCTACAATACTTAAATGACAATGGAATACCCTTCTCTGACAAAACTAAAAAAAGGGGGAAAACAAATGAATGACCATTTTGTATCTGTATATTCAAAATAGTTAGGATTCTCTTAATTTAATAAATAAAAAGATTTGTTCTAATAGTGTTTGTGGACAAGATATCATATCTGCATCTTTTACAATGAATAACTGCCAAGACAACAATACGCAATGTATTTGTTATTGAAACTGTCCTACTAATCAGTTTTGAAACTATCTCATTAGTATTTGTTTCTCAATAAAATTATTTAAAAGAGAAAATAATATGAACATTTATAGTTTTCAATAAAGATAAGTCTTAAATTAGTTTTAATTAAAGAGTATTTTACTTAAGATTTGATACTCCATCAACAGAAATACTAAAAACAAAATCAAAATTTTATATTTGAAAAGTAAAGCCAAACAGGGCCAAGATTGATGCTAAAAACACAAGTTTTTTAAAAAAAACTATTATCAAAATACTGACAATAAGGAAACTAACATATACAAAGCATCTACTATATACCAGAAATACTGCTCAGTTTTCACTGCACGCCCTTTATTTTTCACAACTCTTATGCAGCAAGTATGTATTATTATTCATTTCCCAGGAAACTAAATTTTAGAAAGGTGAACCAATCTACACAAGGTTACACAAATGGAAAAGTTACAAATTACCAGGAAAAAGCTACAAATGCAATAAATTATACCTAATCCATAAAGTAGAGTGACCCAAGTCACACTATTATCAGACTAACTCAGAAATGTGGCACCAGATAAGCAAAACAAAATGGTAAACACATAAAGATTATACCAGTTTACATCATCACTTAACAGAACAATTTCAACTAACCAGAGTCTCTTAATTCTATATAGAAAAAAGTTCTTTTCAGAAAAACATAGAAATATTGTAAAATAGTGTTCAGTAGCAACGCTGATATCACCTAAAGAAATACAGGCTGGCAGTGGTGGTGCACACCTGTAATTCCAGCTCTCAGAAGGCTGAAGCAGAAGGACTGATGCAAATTCAAACCCAGCCAGTTTTAAGGTGAGCTCTAGGCCAGCTTAACTAAGAGTAAGACCCTGTCTCAAAAAAAAAAAGGAAGGAAAACAAGACAAGACAGAGGGGCGAGGGGAGAGGGGAGGTAGGAGAGGGGGAAGGGGGTAGAGAGAAGAGGAGAGGGGAAGGGAGGAGGGGGAGAGGAAAAGTATAGAAGGGAAGGGAAGAGAGGCGAGGGGAGGGATGGGAAGGGGAAAGGAGTAGAAGGGAAGAGAAGAGAAGGGAGGGGAAGGGAGAAGAAGGGAGGGGAGAGGACATCTTGTGAGACCTGAAGACAGTTTCCACAAGACAATTTGTGTATTTTATAACTTGAATACTATGAAACATCTGCAAAGTTAAACATCAGCCACTTGTGAAGGAACATTCTTAATAACCATGGCTGTCTTTTAATTGTTTCTACTCCACATATTCAACATTGCTATAATCAAAAGGGGTGTACTTGGGACCATCTACCATCTAACAATTTTTTGTTTTGTTTTGCTTTTTGGCAGTCTGTGGATTGAACCTAGGGTCCCACACACGTTAAGTAAGTCTCTACCACTGATCACCACTCCCAGCTCCAACACAATTTTTGAAGACTTTTAACCTCTTTATAATAATCTCTATATACCAACAATATTTATATAACAACCAGAAAGAAATTCACCAGGTCCTCAATATTTCCATAGATGTTCTTCTTCATGCCTGACGCCCGAGTAGATATCCATCCTCCCACAGTGCTGAATTCTAGGGAATCTGGTTCATGGCCTGTACAATAACCACTTTCTTTAAGCTGAAAAAAAAAAAAGTAACGTTTTGCTTGTGAAAATGTTCCCACTTCACACAATACTTAACACATTAACTTTTCCCACTTTAAAATTTCCAGAAGTCACTGGTATTCATTTATTAAAACCTCTACAGATGACATGCTGGGCCAGCCCCACTACCGGCCACTGAGGTGTGGTGGCACAGGCCTATAATCCCAGTGCTGAAGAAGCCAAAAACAGGAGGATCGCTATGAGTCTGAGCTGTGAGCTGCATAATGAGATTCTGTACCAAATACAGAAAAGGAAAAAAAAAAAAAAAAAAAAAAAAAAAAAAAAAAAAAAAAAAAAAAAAAAAAAAAAAAAAAAAAAAAAAAAAAAAGAAAAGAAAACCTCAATAGAAAAAAATGCATTAATTTTACTGGTCCTAAAAACAAATGAACAGATACTTTAAACTTTTGCCGAGTGAAAAACTTTATTAAACTGAGAAGTGTGGGCCAAAAGAGAGCTGTATTTACCACAACTTCAACAATCTTACTTCTTACATCCTTTTATTTTAAAGCCAACCTTTCCTCCTCAAAGAGACAATTCAAAAACTCACGAACATCACATTGTGCTGATTTAACTGCCAACTTCATCTACTATACATACTTTCAAAAAATAATCACTTGTTCTCCAAATCTCTTGTTCTCTCTACCCTAATATAATATGCAGCAGACTTACAGGAAATCTGAGCAAATTGCCTATACTTAATTCTCTCAAGGAGTCATGTGTTTTAATGTACAGCCATCTGGCTTGGTTTCCTGCATGTAATACCATCATTTATTTGTGATGTGGATCATGCATTCCTGTACATTAAATAGTCACTTGTTTCTCATTATTCTATATTAGCTTGGCTCTGCCATCTGTACAGCACCTGAGGTTGAATGGATGCCCTTTACTGCAAAACACCAAAGCCATTCCACTGAAATCATTTTAGAGACTCAGCCATCTCCTGTCAAATGGTACAAACACTACCATCTGCACATCCACTGTCTACTGCACTCCAGCTCATCAATCTGTGTTGACCAGTTTGACAGTCATCCAGTTAAGCAACTGCTTCTATTTTTCAAGTAAGCCATGCAGAGATGTAAAATACGTCATCTGTGGTATAAAAACTATAATCCAAAGTTTAAAAGCCTATTAAGTTAAATGTAATTTGCTAGGCTTTACACACCACCAATGCAAATTGTTTATCTTTTCAAGTTTGGCTGGTAGAAAAAAAACAAGATTTGAGAAAACATAAATTGCTACATAAGATTCTTTTGATTATATATCATTATATTTATTTAACTTTGTGAGATTAATAATGACCCAGATATATGGCTGTCTGGGTTAAAAATTATCAGAGCCTTACATTTCTTCCCTAACTCATCCTCAAACAATCTATATGACAATTTCTCTCAAGAGTACTACTATTCAATTTGATGAAATTAGGAGAAGAAAAGATATTCACAGAGCCCTACGATATGCCTGGCATAATATAGAGTCTTTGTATATTCTTATAACAAAATAAATCTGTACACTACCTCCACAAAAGCAGGTCATTAAACATACAGTTAAACTATTTCTATATACTCTGCTTATTAGCAGTAACTTTTTCTCTATTAATGTCATTAAGTACTAAGAAAAATATGCTAAAGGTCAAGATTAATTTATGTACTTAAGCAATTATTCTTTTCTTTTTTCCTAAAGTGGTACTAAGGACTAAACACAGGGTTTTACATATACTAAGCAACTGGTCTACCATTTTTCTCTATCTGTAGCCCCAAAATATTCTTTCCAAATAAAATTACTTGGCTGTTCCAACCTACACTGCATAAAAATAACTATACCCACCAATCACCATGTTCCATGAAGCTCTACGGGAACAGCAAATTTTAACCTACTTTTGTGTCATCCTTGAATTAAAACAAAAATTTACCAACCCTGTGCTAAGTATTAGCTACAATACCTAAACAAAAACAAACTGTAAATTGTGGAGATCATGAGGCAGTCTTCCATTATCCACAAAAGATATTTTCAAGACCCAATGGATATCTGAAACTGTGAATAGTACTGAACTCCACATTAAAAACATTTTACTACTTCTCTCTGGCATATACAAACTAACATCACTATTCCTGCCTTTGGGAGCCATTATTCTATAGAATTGTTATAAATTAAAGATACATAACAGTAATCCTAAAACAAAACAAAACAAAAAAAAGTTACTGCCAATAAGTAAAATATGGGGCCAGGAAGATGGCTCAGAAGAATAAGCACTTGCCTGGCAAGCCCAAGGGCCTGCCTGAGTTCAATCCCCAGTTCTGCCATAAATAAATAAACAAACAAACAAGTAAGTATGCTACAGAGGTAACTTCTGAAACATCAATTTTAAAAAGACAGTAAATGGAAAAGAACAAAAACTGCATAGGAAACGAATATAAATGGTTCTGCTAAGAACCAGAAGCATTTCAAATTTCAGACTTTTTTTAAACAATTATATATTTACATATATGAGATATCTTGAGGGTAAAAAAAAATTTGAACATAAAATTCATCTGTATTTCATAAACACCTTAAATACATAGCCAGAAAGTAATTTTATACTGTACTTCAGAGTGCCTGCATTTCAACTACAACCCATCACTGTGAAGTCAAGTGAAATTTTCCATTTGTGTCATCACATTAGCATTTAAAAAGTTTCAGATTTTGGAGCATTTCTACTTTCAGACTGGGAATACTTAACCTAGGGGCTGGGAAGATGGCACAGTAGAATAAGCGCTTGCCTGGAAAGCACAAGGGCCTGAGTTCAAACCCTGGTTCTGTCAAAAAAAAAAAGGAATACTCAACCTATAACAAGATGACAAACTTAAATAGAAAATATCAATAAACTACATTAAAGATGAATGCTCTAAATGATCCCAATGTAAAGGACAACTGTCAAATAAGATAAACAGGAAAGACCCAATCATTTACTTACAACAAAAAAGGCATTTTAAATACCAATCTATAAATGGAGGGCCAATCAAATAGCCCAGCAGATTAAAGTGCCTGCAAGCAGGGGTTGGGGGTTCAATCCTTGGGCCTGTCGTGCTGGCCCCATCCTCAGGGGCACGCTGAGATGGCAGCTGAAACTGGGCATGGTGGTGCGTACCTGTAATCCCAGCACTTGGGAGGCGATAAACAGGAGAATCACTATACGTCCGAACTAGTAGTGAGACCCTGAACACCCTACACCCTGCAGACCCTTCTTCCCTAAAATACAGAAGAAGAAAAAAAAAGCTAGAAATGGGTTAAAAAAAATAGAAAAAGGTGAAAAATATATCATATTAAAATATATCATAATAATCAAAAGAAAACTTCAGTGGCTATCTTAATATCAAAGTTGACTTTAGAGCAAAGAATATTAGTAGAAATAAAAGTCCTTTCATAAGGACAAAAAGGGCCCATTAGTGGAAAAGACATCAGTCTTAAATATTTGTTCCCTAGGAAGTTTTAAAACATACAAAGCAAAAAAAAAAAAACTATGAGAACTGCAAGAAAAATGCACAGATCTATAATTATCATTGAATGCTTTAATGCTCCCTTCTCAGTAGAACACAAAGAAAATTAAGAAAGTCCTGAACAATATTATGAATCAATTGGACCTAACAGACATTCATAGAGTATTCCACCAAACAGTAAATGACACATTCTTTGTAAGTGCACGTGAAACATTTACAAAATATACCATGTTGTGTGACAAGTATCAGTGAGTTTAAAGAATATAAGATACATAAAGTGTTTTTGAATATAATGGAATTAAGACAGAAATCAGTAACAGAAAGATGTGTGGAGAAAAATTCCTAACTGGAAACTAAATGACCAGTGTGTCAAAGAAATAAACTGAAAGGGAACAGAAAATGTGAAATGAACATAGACAGGTCAAAACTTGTGGGATGCCAATACAGCAGTAGGTAGGTGGAAATTTAAAATGCTAAAAACTTTTATTAGAAAGACACATGAGCCTCAAGTACCTTAACTTCTGCCATTAAAAAGAAAACAATTATCTGCCAAATTCAACATCCTTTCCTAATAAAAAATGCTCTACAAACTAAAATAGAAAAAGAGAAACTTAAAAAAAAGAACATTTAGAAAAAATACTCTAACATATACTTGTGATAAAGTTCTGAACACAGCTTTCTTAAAACAGAAAACTGACAAGAATGCCCACCATTCTTTTCAACATTGTACTAAGAGTTCTGACTCACACAATTAGGTGGCAGAAAAAGAAAATTTAAAATCCCAGGTTAATCACTTCTCTACCTTTTGATTTAACATCAAGCATAGTATCTATCCTTATCAGTTTAAAAACCCAGATTGAAAAGCAAATATTCTTTCTTGAATCACAAACAGCATGATCACCTATGTAGAAAAATCTAATGGAATCTAAAAATAAAGTTTTGAGTACTAATTACTAAATATAGCAAGGCTATAACAAAAATTAATTGTATTTCATAAAGAGCAATCAAAAGCTTTTCTTGAAAGTTTTATTAGAAAGATGGCAGCACACACTTCAGCCCTGACTTCAGGTATTCAGTAAGAAAGTGGAGAGATTTTTATTCACAAGTATCTGTCACACGCAGTCTCTTGGCTTCCTTCTCTATGATTCAGTGCTCATCTTGAGCATCCTCAGTGCATCCTTTCTCCTCCATATCTGCACTGTGGCTCCTGGTGTCCTGTCTTCTGTTAGCTCTTCACTGGGATTCTGCTGGGGCTGGTTCCTTATCAGTCTGTGCTGGTAGCTAGCAGGACTCTGACTCAGGCTCTTCCTTCTCTCACTACTCCAGCTTCTACCACTCCCTTCATTTCCCACAGCTCCTGGTTTTTTATTTTTGTTTGATGGAACCGGGACTTCTGCTCAGTCTGATGCTGTTCTCAGAATGCTCTCATTTTACAAACCAAGGAATTCCCCTGGCTGTTTTCTTGGTAGCCCCCCCACCCACCCAACAGAGTCTGTTCTTGTTATTGCAACTGCTTGAGGGCTCTTCATAGTTATTTCTTAGGCTTCTCTTCCGAAGCACTGTTATTACTCCCTAAACACTTGTTTGTCTTTTTTTTCTTCTTTTCTGTTTTCTTTCCACTGTTGTGACTCTCACAACTGCTCTTGAAAATCTCTGAAGAGGAAAGGAAAAAGAGGAGGAGAAAGGGTTTGTGTTTGTTTTTTGCACTTACTCCTGCTCTTGTGCAACTGTGTGTGTGTGTGTGTGTGTGTGTGTGTGTGTGTGTGTGTGTGTTTTCTCAAGTCTGTCCAATTTCCCAAAAAGTTTGTTTTTGTTTGGTTGTCTGTAACTAAGAAGAATTCAACTTCTGGATCTTCTTCACTCTCACTTGCAACATACTCTTGTGATTCACAGTCAAGTTTCTTCTCTCCCCCACACATTTTTGTTTCAGTGCAAACCTACCATTGCTTATCTCCAATATCACTCCTGAGGGCTGCACCAATGGCCTAAGCCATTGGTAAGAAATGAACCTACATGGGACTGGAGAAAGACCAAACAAAGGAAAATTGATCTGTGCTGACATGAACCCATTTATGACATTTAATACACCTCACATTTCACACCCGAATACTAAAGGACTGATTTCTCATATTTATGTCATCCTTAGCATATTTTTCATGTGGAACATCCTTCTGCCATTCAAATTCATATCCCATCTCTCCTGTTTCTTCTTTCTCTTTGCTTTGTTAACTTCTGGTAGTGCCTCATCTAAAAGTTAAAGCCATTCTTTATAGGTTCATCTCCCATAGCAATCCGTTATCATGTAACTCTTGTTAAGATACCGCTGTATTAATTCTTGCTTCTTCTTATATTTTCTGTTCTGCCATCCATAGCTTTATAATACTGAATTTGGAGCCAGGATGAAAGTCCTTTTACATATGGCAAATGATTTGCCCCGCTTTGAGTGGCAACAACAGAAGGCAGCAGTTAGGTCTGTGGGAAGCATGAACAAAGTCTGCCGCCTAACTGGAACTCAGAAACTTTTTCAACAATAGATAATACTTAGAGACAAATCTGATTATTCAAAAATATGGAAAACCTGAACACAGAAAACCAACAAAGTACTGCCTAAAAACATTTTAAACCTAGAAAACAACAACAACAAAAAACCAAAGATTTGTATACTGTGTGGGCCACATGGGAAGAATCAATATTGTTAAGGCATCACTTCTCACTGAACTGACACAAAGGATCAATTCAATCCCAATGAAAACCCTTAAATTCTTTTTTCTTTAAAGAAAAATCAACAAGATCATTATAAAATTCACGTGGAAGAGCCAGGCGTGGTGGTACATGCCTATAATCCCAGCACTCGGGAGGCTGAGGCAGGAGGATTGTTGTGAGTTCGAGACCAGCCTGAGCTACAAAGTGAGCTTAAGGCCAGCCTGAGCTGCATAGTGAGACCCTGTCTCAAAAAGACAAAAAAAAAAAAAAAAAAAAAAAAAAAAAAAAAAAAAAAAAAAAAAAAAAAAAAAAAAAAAAAAATTCACGTGGAAATTTAAAAAAAATTAGAATAGCCAAGTCAACTTTGAAAAGCTATAGTAATCCAAACAAAATGGTTCTACTATAAAGATATGCCTACAGAATAATGAACAGACATATATATATATATCCATAGATAGTTCTAGTTCAAGTTATTTCTTTTAATGACAGTGAAGACACTACAGCAAAGAAATGCCTTTTTCAACAAATAATGCTAGATAAATTGAATAGCCATATGCAAAAAAATTGAATCAGCATCTTGTACCTTGCAAACATCAACGCAGAAAACTTCAATATAAAAACTGATCAATATAAAACCAAAAATTATGAGACAAATAAGAGAACATCTTTGCATCTTGGTTAAGATGCAATGTCAGAAACATAATCTAAAAGATTAAAAATTAATATACTAGATTTTAAAGAAAATTAGGGCCCACCAGATAGCTCAGTGGACTAAAGCACCTGCTTAGCACACACAGCAACTAGGGTTCAATTCTCAGTGGGCCATGCCAGCCCCGCCCCCAAGGCACACTGAAACTGTTAATGAGACTGGATATAATGGTATATGCCTGTAATCCCAGCTCTTGGGAGGCTGAAAACAAGAGTCCAATCTGTGTAGTGAGATCCTGTGCTAAATACATAAAAAAAGAAAATTAAAATGCCTACCCTTCAAAAGGCATTATAAAAAAAATAAAAATCAAAATAAAGGCATTATAAGTCACAGACTGGGTAAAAAATTATTTCCAAAGCAGATTATTATACCTAGAATATATAAAGAATTCTCATAATTCAATCATAGGAAAACAAACATCCCATATAACAACTAACTAATCAGCGTATGAGTCTGTGACAGCCTAACAACACCTGGTGCTAGACCCCCAAATCTCCTATCACTACCCCCAGGCACTGGCATCAATTAAAATGGAGAATTTACAGGAACTTGAACAGGCTGTCAAACTCCTGACCTACTTTGACCTTCTAGGGACTAACTGCAAAAAAGAAAAGGATCCTGTAGTGTTTTGTCATTCTCATCCAAAATCTACTTCCTGCTGAAAAATGCAGAGAGGAGACCAGAGACCAAAGCTGCTTGCCCTGCCCATGTAATTTTGGACTGATCATGTATCTCAGAAACCTCCATCCCTGCTTGAGAGTGCTTTTCCTTCTTCAAAAGTTGCTGCCTTTTCTAACAATGATAATCTGAGGGATAAAATATTGGTAGCTGTTCTCCTAAAGGCCAAGTCTCAGCAGTTAATGGCATGTAGGGAGACTTCTACAGGGTTGTAATAATGAACTACTGCAACGTGTTCTCACAGGATGG